>JAULCC010028890.1:0-12514 GCA_032358795.1 Nuttallia obscurata | reverse complement strand
CAGCTTGTCGTATGCCAGGAACACTGTAGCTCTATCGATTCATTCTTGAAGTGATGTTACATCAGCCAGTCGTTTGCCAGGATAGCTATTTTTGGAACACTGTGGCTCTATGAATACACTTGAAGTGATGTCACATCAGCTGGTCGTATGCTAGGATAGCTATTTCAAGCACACTTTGGTCCTATCGATACACTTGAAGTGATGCAACATCATCTGGTACTATGCTATGTTAGCTATCTTTGGAACACTCTGGCTCTATTGATACACTTAAAATGACGTCACATCAGTTGGTAGTATGCAAGGATAGCTATTTTTGGAACAATGTCGCTCTATTAGAGTCGTTACGACAGCCGGTCGTTTGCCACCATAACTTTTTTGTGTGAATATTTCGGCCCTATCGATACACATGAAGTGACGTCACATCAGGTGGTCGTATGCAAGGATAGCTTTTGGAAGAGCGTCGCTCTATTTGTGACGTTACAACAGTCGGCCGTATGCCACAATAACTTTTTTGTGTACTTATTTTGACTCTATCGATACACTTGAAGTGATATTGCATCAGCTGGTCGTATGCCAGGACAGCTATTTTTTAGAACACTGTAGCTCTATAAATACACTTGAAATGACGTATCATCAGCTGTTCTTTAGTTTGATTTTTTTAAAAGCCATGTTTAGAAATAGACCGCGGGTTTCCGCCGAAACAGAAAATTAAGTCATTCTTGATTGCGTTTCAGGCGATATTGCCATGTTTTTTATCCTTAATCTATAAAATTCTATAAAACTTGCTCTTGTTTCAATACATTTTTATGTGTAATTATCTCTGTTGTACCTGTCTGAAATAAAAATATGTTTAAACTAATAAGCAGATTGCATTTAGATGGTTAAAGTTTTAGCTATGTAATGCTGTGGAAATTTAGTCTTGAACACATTTATAGATGGTCCCACTACTTCCTGATTTGGTGTCTCTATGATAATGGTGTTGATTTGATTTACCTACATGGAGTAATGTATATACATTGTTTTAGCCCTGAAATACTACCGTCCAACATACAATTGTATTTGCTAAAAATGCATTTTCACGAGCTTCCTACGTACGTGTTACAAGCAATATATTAAAATTATATACTTCTTTACATTCAATGCATTGCCAGAAAATACATAAGCCACCCTTCATATGTCTCTTAACTTATCGGTTCGTGAACAAAAACCGAATATTTTAAAAAGTCTACAAGCAGATTTACACAATTCATACCATAATTTGAAAAAAATCAACGTAATTGTTTTCCATTAATGCATATTATTCGGGATTATAAGCCGATTGCAACACGTTGCCTTCACGATTTGAAACGATAATGATCAGTTGTAAGCTCAAAGACCATGAAAGAAAATGTCAGGGTTCTCTTAATGTGTAAGTGTCTTTAAACAGGCAGAAAACAAAATGTTTTTTGCCAGGTCAAAAACAAAACTGTTATACTACTTTTAGAGCATGTTTGTGTGATCTGAAGAATTACTTTATGTTTAAGTTCAGTGTGATTTGAAGATTTACTTCTTTCTGATATTATCAATCTAAAATTTAAAACTTTTAAGCAAACAAAGAAGTCAACGTGACTATAAAGCTACCCGGGTCAACCATACCCCCAGTCGTCTGAGATTATAAAGCAATAAACTAGTGCTGTACTTTGCTCATGTCCATCTCCCACGGCGAAAGAAAATACCCCCGGGGTCCTTGTAGAAGCACCAATAAAAGTCTGGCTTAATAAAACAATTGAACGTGAGTGCTGTTTCACGACACTTTTAATTTACAGGATCAAAATATCTAACCACGTGATTTCTGTGAACGCCTTGTCACGTGACTGTTTCACCAAAACTTCCGTCACGCGACACTAGGGCGGCTTTTAATTGACCCATAAATATGATCAGTTGTTGACTCTCGGTGCCAACAACAAACGACTTCCTGTGATAGCATATCTTGTTGCAGACTCGCATATGAGTTTATGGTTTCATATTAAAGCTTCACTTCCGACATGTTTGCCAAGGAATGGCATATCTAAGCCAGTTTTAACCTAACGTTTATTAACAAATAATCAAATTTGTTTTGTTGCTTTATATGCGTTTAAAAGGAAGGGGACGGTGGTCTAGTTGTAAGACGCAGGCCTCAGATCGAAGAGTCCGAAGATCGAATCCCGCTCGGACCGTCGGATTTGTCTGGGCCGGAAACTAATCTCACATGTGTCTTATCCACCAAGGTATATAAGTGGGTATACGTGAAGGTGTAAGCCAATGTGCCGTGGCTGCAATCTTCCCAATCTGTTAACGACCGCCCTACGACCTGATAATCGAGGCAACATATGTACTAAAGCACCTTTCGGCGTATGTCGAATATGAAAACGAGTGCTATAGTAATAAATGTGGTAAAAAACAAAAGTTTTAAAAATCATATGTCGAATTTTCCAGCTTTTCTGTGCTTGATTTGTCCCATTGTAAAACCATGGACCTTCCGAAAACTAGCTGTACAATTTTTCACATCGACTATTGCATGGTCCTAACCAGGAGTCAAATTGTTACCAACATATCAAAGCTTCAGGTAGATTCTGATCATTGCACAAACGCATCTCAATTTCAAAAACGCTTTTTCTATTCCATATGTCCTGCCATTTGCTTACTCCTTATGTATGGTGGATATAGTTATGCGTATCCATAGCATGTTGCTATAAAACAACAAGTTACATAGTCTACTCCTCAACATGGTTGTATAATTTATATTTATAAATTTTATAAATTGAACCAACTTTTAGGGTACATTTCTTAGCTATACTTACTACTTTGCTCTAACCATGTGCATTCATTCTTCTTATGTTGTTCATTGTAAATGTTCGATTTTTTTTTATAGTTGTCATGTTGCCATGTGATTTGTATATTTATTAGGAGATGGTTTAAAAGGTGATGTAATAACTTGTACCCAATCCTACTGTAATTATGACAATAAAACATGTTTAACCTTTGGCCTGATAAAACTATGGGCGAGTGTCAAACAGCTTGGATCCTGATTAGACAACGAGTTACTCGTTTGCAAATCCTATCACGGTCGCCCTTAGCAGGCTAAAGGTTAAGATAACTGTCAAAGATTTTCAGAAAAAGAGAATTCGGGAAGACGCTTTTTAATGATGTACATCTTTATGTTCAAATACATGATAAAAAAAAACACGCATTATTGTTGGAAGATAGGTTCTTCTATTCATTATCACAAATAAATCTTAAATCATTACCTAATATGTCACGAATACGGATTTTGCTTAGAACAAGCAAACGGATTTAGATACTAATTCCTAGTTTCCATTTTAAAATCCTGATTTTTATTTGAACTTTGTTAATTAATCACAATATTGGATACTTTCAACCCTTTCGGTGCCAAATAAATTCCGTCTGCATGTAATGTCGTCTGTCTCAATATACAAAGTGGATATTTCTTGAAATTCTGTTTGTACAAACAGAATCAGGATGACAGACAGTTTGGATCCTGATGAGTCACTAAGATACTCGGTGTTTCATCTGGATCCAAACTGCTTTCAAAAATTCTTCTGAGTCGCCAATGGATGCGTGAGGGTTAAACTGCATTAACAGGTTCATTGTTGTACGCTATACAGCCTGTGGTATAATTAAATCAACATCACACTATGGGGCCTAATAAGGTCCGGCAACATTACTTTCCAGACTTAGACACTTCATCTATTATGGTAGAATACATGCATCGGCATATCAACTCAGAGGATGATTATCGTTTTACCGTTTGTTGTCGTCACAGCATGGACATCACCATTTGATCTACATGTATTTATTTATTTTTACCGTCTTCTTCTCTGTGTGTTTGTGTGTGAGTTGGGGTACTGACTTTTATCTTAGCCATTCAAAGCCGTCAAAAAAAGCATTCTGTGATTATTTATGGCATTTGACAACGAGCATTTTCTTCAAACGTTTCCGGAAAATGTTGCTTTTACGTCCGTTATGATATAAGTATCCCTCTCTATTTGTTTTGTAATATAGTGAATACCTGTGGTTGTATCTTAATGTCACATAATCCCTTTAAGTATCATAAATAACTTGAGTTTGACATTTTGAATCAAATCTTTTATCTTTCGGTGATTATATGCAAAAGGGGAAGTTATAAGAAAATGAAAAAATATTGTTAAAGTTTGATTCCCAGAAGGTAACCTAACAGCAATTGACCGAAAGTAATAGGGTATGGAACTTTGTGTATATTTGATTCTATTCCATCATCGGTAACGTCGGTTCCTTCTTCCGTTATAAACAGTTAATCTTGTACTATGATGACACACAGTCAATATATGATGTCAACCAAAAAGATGTTCTGCTTCAACGCAATGGGTCAAGACATTCATGTCGTTGTTGTTTTTTTTCTTCAAGAAAAAAAAAACACGCAAAAAGCTTGCAATAAGACAAAACAAAGGCGATTGGAAAAGGTAACCCTATTATAAGCTCTATAAATGTGTGTGCTCAAAACTAAACAAAAGGCTTCCGTCAATAAAGAAAATCTTGAAGAAAACTTGACTATTTTAAATATCATAATTTTTATATACATGTATGTGTCGGGATACAACCTTTAAAACAAGATGCTTCATGAATGTTTGTGATATAATTATTATCACAAGGCGTTATCCAGGAAGTCACGTATTATATATATATAAAAAAAGGACACCAATCAGAAATGCAGAAAAGAAGTTTTTATGTTTAATATATATTATTACTAATTGATTGATTAAGCAATTGGTCGACCGATGACAATGCGAATTCCTAATCAATGAATGTGCGTGAATAAGTTTCTGAATGAGAGAGCAATCTGATGAACGAAGTGAGTAAGTGAGTGAGTGAGTGAGGGTGTGAGGGGGTCGGGGTGGGAGGGCGTAACGACGGGGTTGAGAGTTAATGAACATTCGAATGATTTATCATGTATTAATTCAATGTTGTCACATAAAATCTTATTGCCCTAATACTGATTTATTTCCAAAACATACTTTAATGAACGAGTTTAAAAGCACTTCCGCATCGCGTTATGATGTCGCTCCCATTCCATTTATTGACCTAATATCGACATAAAAGCGTTGTATTTATAGTAGGATGGCAATGTGCTCATTTTAGGACAAGCTCTTTTAAAGCTTATGTGTGTCATAATTCCGCGAATGACTCCGTTCTTTCATTTTCTGTAAACCATAATAACAACAGTACAACTGCCACATATACGCTGATTCCACGTAGTAGAATTCATTATAATATTATTAGAGTACACTTAAAAATGGAGTTAAACCGTTTATGTTAATTTTACGTATTTCATCGGTTCTGTAAAGACAAAATAGGTAGATTATTAAGATAAAGATAACAACCGTCAATATCATTCGCGTTAAACTCGCGAATCAAAGTTACAACTGAATCGAAAATTACAAACAATTATATACGCGAAAATGAATTTGATAAAGCATGATGTATAGTCAATCTTAGTTTTATTGTGGTATATTGGTATAAAGCGTAGGAGGTTGCGGGTTCGAGCTCCGAATGGGAATCGCTGACCTTAATGTGGCACCGAGTACCGGGTTTAACCAAGAAACGGACTCGCCACATGTTTCAACACAATCGAGCTAGAATAAGTAAGTTTTTTGTTTGTTCGTTTGAATTACGTCACCTCTGCCAGCTAGGGCTATTGGACGTACCAGAGAGAGGGAAGCGGTTACATAGAACTCTTCTGTAGAGAACAATGGTTCTTTAACGTGCCCAGTGAATAGCACTGCACTGATACACTGCCGGTCACTTTATCCTGACACCGACAAACCAGTCGTAATGCTTACCCTTAATCCTGAGCTTAAAGAAGGGAAGCCAGTACTACCATTTTTATAGTCTTTTGGTATGGCCCAGTCGGGATTCGAACCCGCGGCCTCCAGCACCGAAAGTGGACGCCTCATCACTTGAGCTAACCGGGCGGTTAGACAAGTATATTTATACTTTTAAACTAACAATACCAAACTTAGTTTCCTAAAAGGACTTCAAATAATTCAACTGTTATATAAAGTCATAATAAAACGCAACATGTTCGTGCTTCCGTTTTGCGTTCGCGACGTAAAGTGATTTATTAATTTCAACGAGTCTTAATACCAGTGCCCAATATCACGTGTTTTTTACTCGTGCAGTTGATATTAATTCTTCTGTGTTGTTCGTGCAATAGCAAGGGCCGTAAATGCCGCAATAACTTGTCTAATCTCTGACCACCCACTCCTCCCGAATATTTTTGTATGTGGTTATACTATACATTTGTAGCGTTGTGTCTTTTAGAGAGACAATAAATAAATGTCTGGATTGCGAGTTGTTGCCGCAGTTATTTGATCATTTCCTTGTTTGATTGAAATTAATCATTTAACAATGTGCATACTTGAGTCTCAGCACGTAGACAACGGTTAAACAATTTTGAATTGCGATTAAATACTCGCCATTTTTATTTTTTAATCAGAATTAGTATGACGCTTTGTAAATGCTACTAACACATAAATATGTCTTAATATGAAAGTTGGTTGCTGTAGTTACTCCTATACGTGTGTCGTTTAGATTGTTTGGTAGTTAAAAGTTGCATTGAAAGTTTTCCACGTTGACATTTTTCTGCATGTACGTGTGTAGTGAGTAAACAATTACCGAAGTTTCGTATTGTTAATAAAATATGGCCTCCAAAAGATATTGCCCTTTATGAAAGAGCAATGACTCGTGCCCACGCAGTTACTGCATTAAAATCTCAAATCGTTTTCAGAGCGTATTGCTTGTAGAAAACAGAAATGATATGAGCGTTTTCCAGTGAAATTTGACCAAGAGGACAGGATACCATAGCCCCGCTATCAGATCTAGAGAAATATTAGAGAACAAAAATTGAACTAAATATTTCTGAAAGTCTTAATTTGAAACATTCTATTGTCAGTTGCCTAATATATAAATGTTCATGTTGTTTGATTTTTTGTTTTGGAATTTAACGTCGATTTGACAGTATATCAGTCATTCAGCTCTTTTCAGGTATTGGAAGAACCCGGGGGACTTTGTACACTATTTCAAGCACAGAGTGCCCCAGGTAGAACCACCGACATACCGCAAGCCTGCTGGAAGGCTTCCTCACTTGAAAAATCCGAAGTGCCCAGACCAGTATTCGAACCCACAGCGGTGAGGGGCTGAGAGATTGCAAGTCAACGATATAACCACTCACCCACAGAGGTCCTCTTAAAATGAAAGTTGGTTACTATAGTTACTCATATGCGTGTGCAGTTTAGGTCTTTTGTTTGGTAGTTAAAAGTTACATTGAAAGTTGTCCACGTTGATCTGACATTTTTCTGCATGTACGTGTGTAATAAAGTAAACAATTACCGTAGTTTCGTATTGTGAATAAAATATGGCCTCTAAAAGATATTGCCCTTTTTGAAAGAGCAATGACTCGTGCCCACGCAGTTACTGCATCAAAATCTCAAATCGTTTTCAGAGTATATTGCTTGTAGAAAACAGTAATGATACGAGCGTATTTCAGTGAAACTTGACCAAGAGGACAGGATAGCACAGTCCCGTTATCAGAGAAATATATCAGAGAACAAAATTGGACTAAATATTTCTTAAGTCCTTATTTGAAACTTTCCATTATCAGTTGTAATATACACTATTTCAGGCACAGAGCGCACCCTGGTAGAATCACCGACCTACCGATGTCAGATGGAAGGCTTCCTCACTTGAAAAATTCGAAGTGTCCAGACCGGGATTCGAACCAACAGCGGTGAGGGGATGAGAGATTGCATGTCAAAAACTATAACCACTCGGCCACGGGGCCCCCCCCCCCCCCATGTTTAAGTTGTATCAGTAACACGCAGTATGCCGCACAATTGTTATTTCAGTTGATATATTTTTAAATCGTGCATGGAATTATTTGTATACAGCACACTTTAAACGAATGAAAAACAAAATACCCTCATATGGACTAATCACTTTACATCGACATGTTTGAATTGTATGGAGATGTAAAAGATAAATCCATCATTAATTTTTCACTATCAGTTTAGCGGTTTAAAAAAAAAGTCCCATATTGGTAATGCACTCGTATTCTGCAGGGGGCTTTGGACGCACCCAGCACCGAGGCAACTTCCTATCCCAGACGGTCCTTAGTGCACAAGTCTTTTACGGGAGCTCTTAAGGTCATAAACCACGGAGGCGGGTACAGTTTAATTGTTCGTATTACGTACAACAGGCTGAACACACAGGAGCTTTTATCAAGGGCGCAGTCTCAGCTCTCGCGTAACCTGATCGGTGTACTCATATTTCAAAGTCGACACAGCGCTTAATGGCGCAGAACCGTGTGACGTGTTTACTTCGGCGAGGTCGGTTTTGTTTTGACTTTACAGTTATATAACAGCCCCCACATAAACACCGGTTATAACTCACCTCACTCATTCGCTACGTCATTTGGGCTAGCTTAAAGTACAATAAATTATATACGGAAAACCTCGGCTTTATTCTGCATAAAAAAATAATAATGTATATCGGGCTTGCCGATGATAACCGAGTAGTTACGATTGAAGAAGTGGGGGGAAAATAGGTCGATCGGTGTTTCGACTGAAATTTGTCACAAATCAATCAATTTTGCAGAGTCATTATGGACTCGCATAATGAAAGGCATTGGGCTGGGGAAAACGGAAATCGGGTGGCGTAAAGTTAACAATTATTATTAATGTTTTCTTTTTTTTGTTGGTCACAAGGGACTTTTTTTGGGACGTTTTTCTTATCTCACGATTTTCGACCGGCCTGACGCCTATCACCGCTTATGTTACAGGGATAACGGGCCAGTAATACAAAATTGGGTTATGTGTGAAATGGAGAGAGGGAGTTTATCCCTGGGTGAGTGTGCAGCGAAAAACATTGCGCAAAGTTCAAACTTGTCATAAAAAGAAGATAAAATAAACTTTTCGACGTACGTCATTATATCTTCCCATCAGATAACACAAATGAGATTAATTGGAGAGAATTATTGAGGCAGTGTTAACTAAAAACAGCAATTTGGAAACTTTTAGTGTTTTTAAATGGTATCATCACTAATTAATAACAACTTATCTAAACGGAAATAAAATCACTATCTAACCAGAAAACAGTAAACTTAAATAATTGTGAGTCCCTGAAGAGTTGTTCGTGGTTTTTTTTTATACTTAGAGATTATCGTTATTTAAATCTGATAACACACGGAACATCATATTCCCGTGGTATTTGTTTGGTTATTTCATGGTAACTGTCTTTTTACACTTCGTCAATCTTCATTGCATTTACTCTAATTTTGTTTGGGTGCATTTACTGATTCAAACTGCCAATTTGCCAAACTACTGATCAATTGCAAAGTTTTTGGCATATCTTGCTCGTTATGTCCATGTTCTATGATGAAGTCTATACAAGTGTCGGGGTCAGCTGCAATGGATGTAATTTAACTGACCGTCTCCTACTTGATTGTGCTAATGTTACGTTACTAAAGACCCAGGCATATATATCAATCTTGTTTAGTTTAAACTTATTTATTTTGGCTCGATTATGTTGAAAGCCTGTGGCTTATAGAACCAGGACTTGGTGTCAACAAATGAAGGTCATGAGAAAGGCCCCCTTCGGGGCTCGAACCCGCAACCTCCTGAACGCAAGGCGGACACTACGCCACTGCGCCCTTAATCGTCTTTGGATAACAACCCTGAAATATTTTAATTGTATGTCATGTATGGCTACAAATATGGAGGAAATAAAGATTGAAAACTTTAATTCTGAAGCAGATGAAAGCAATCGCTTATTCAAAAGAGTTGACATTACTTCTTTTGCTAAATACATTTACTAATGATAACAGAGGGTTTACAATAAAAACGTGTTTTTATGAGAAATTCAAAATACAAGTTTTTATTATTATCTTTATAAAATATTGGTTTAATGAATCATAAACTTTGATTTAAAAACGATGGCTTCTTTAATAAATAAAAGAGGTCATTCCCAAAGGAGGTCATTCCTAAAGGAGGTCATCCCTTACATACATTAATCAAAGGAGTTCTGTTTGGTTTCAGGTTATGTTTTCCACATTGCGTATGATGTTTGAATAAGAAGTTGAGCAGCTATCTTGATAAAACTCAAGTGATAGCAAGTTATTTCTACGATAAGATAGGAGTTTGATATATACTATATAGGATATGGAACACTCACAGTTGAAGAGTCTAGCTCTTTAACGTGACCAGTGTATAGCACTGATACACATGGGGGCTGATCCCCGGCCGGTAACTTTATGCTGACATTGACTGCTAATCCTAAATCCTGAGTGCAAAGGAGGGAACGCCAGTTACTACCAGTTTTAAAGTTTTTGGGTTGACCCGGTCAGGGATCGAACCCGCGGCCTCCCGCACAGGAAGCGGGCTCTCTAACTCTTCAGCTAGTTTACTTTAAACATATTTTATTTCTTTCAATCAGAACACTTGAGATAATCGGGAAATTCCCGTTATATAAAAGTACATCTAAATTCCCGTTATATAAAAGTACAACTAAATTCCCGTAGCCTTTTTCATGCCAGGTTTAATTGAGGCATAGAAAATGCAGAAAATCACGTACAATTCTTTTATGCTAAAACATAACTTGTCTGTCTGTCTCTCTGTCTGTCTGCTAAAACGTGACGCTTTTTGCACACAGGTACGGTCCCGTTCAATTACATTCTGCATTATATTTGACATAAGTCATTATTTTCAGATTTTTTATTTAATATTGTTACGTATTTATATAAAGAATGTAACCAACATTGCACTATGCAAATATAACATTTACTTGAGATACGTGGCCATAAAAACGAAATTCTCTTACACAGTTGTCGGGGACTTTGTATAAGGTTAAATAAAACTTGATGAATTGATTAGATATTGAAAAAAAAACATGCATAAAAGCATAAAATAACCCTTAAGTTTGCAAAATCCTATCTGTTTCCTATCATCTATCAAATTGATTCGAACCTGTTTAACCCGTCTTAGTGTTTAAAAGTATCGCATGTGTAAAAGTACTTTCCCTTTAATACTTGTTTACAGATGCGACTCGTACATGGACTTATTTTTTATCAATCCTAATAATTGGCCCAGTTTCCTGTTTTTCTACTGAAACACGAAAGGACCATAACTATTTAGACATGGGCAATGATATTTGTGTACGAAATAGATTTCACGAGAGTTCACGAGATAAGATTTCACGAAACAGGGAGCCGTTTTAGTAAACTTGTTACAAACGTTCATATGTTTTTTTTTAATTCTTCGTACGAACAATCGTCGTCTGCGATTTATAATGACGGCCGCCATGATAAATACGAACGGTACTGAACCCCGGTCGGTCACCTTATCCTGGAACCGACAAAGCAGGCATAATGCTAACCCATAATCCTTAGCGCAAGGAGAGATATCCATTTCTGCCAATTTTAAATTATTTGGTTTTACCCTGTTTACCTTGAGTGCCGACGATAGAAATAAGCAAAACACTAAAAGTACTGCTGGAAGCTGAAGGAAACCAAGGTAAAACGACAAATATACATATTGGGCTGAGCCCGCACCCTTCCTGTTTGGTCCCGCTTTTATTTCTGTAATACATCGGCGGTTAGTTACGGTGCGGTGCGTGATTTAGCCTCAACCAAATAGCATGGCGTATAGAAAATACATTTAACCGTGTTTACTGCGGAATAGAATAGTAGAATAGATTTGAAATTAAAATGTCTACATAAGATTTTTACATTAACCGGATTTTACATGCAGACTGAAATAGAAAGATATTTTTACGCACTACAATGTGTGGAGCACGAATAAGTTACTGTAATTGACCTTCCTAAAGCCGCTCCATCTGCACCATTACGCAAGTATTAATTAATTGTTTTCATACGTGCTAATATAATATACAAACGTGTGACCAATTCCGGCTCCGGATTAGAAAGGCATGACTTGGGTTTTACGATACATGTAGCTAGATATAAATAAAAAAGTATATACGTAAAGCTAGTCAATATTAAGAACATTACATTGATCAACTCCGAGATTACTTACGTTTGTTAGATAAAACACGTAGTATTGCATCACTGTCAAATTAGCTTTTTTTGCGTCATATATATTAATTATTTATTCATTATTGACGTTTTTACTTTGCTTATTACACATAATTAGGAGTTCTATTCTATGTCTCTTTTTAATATACAGCTTAGCAATTTTCATTAACCAGACTTTAGTTCGGATCAAACAAATGCGAACATATTTGTATCTAGGCAACCTGGGGACACCTAACAAAACGTCAAACGATTTTTTTTCCGTTAGTACGATATTTGTCAGCCATCCTGACAGCTCTGCAAGTTAGACTAAATATGTGTTTGTTTGTTTTGTTTGATGTACGTCACTTTCTGCCAGCTAGGGCTAATGGACGTCCCAGAGAGAGGGAAGCGGATACAAAGAACTCTTCTGTAGAG
>JAULCC010028780.1:0-15432 GCA_032358795.1 Nuttallia obscurata | reverse complement strand
CAATTAACTACAAGCTTCTTAGATAAAACTAGAAGTTTTGTTGATTGGTATTATAAATTACAGAAAACATGGTACTTTCAGTATGATGGTGTCAAATGATGCTCAAACCAAACTTTGGGGATTTCCCTAAGACTTCTGCATTTTTAAAGAGTGTCAAAAGTATGTAAATCCATTGTATGTATAACTAAATATAAATTCATGTGGAGATTTTGTAAAGCTTCCTGTCACTATTGTGAGAAATGCAATGTTAAAAAACAGCTGTGACTGATGTTATTTGTCAGCGATTAAGAGTTTTAGTTCTGATATTGTCCATGTCTATCCAGCAACTTTCCTACACTCTATTCGCTTGAGTGGATTTTTGGAATGTATTCCAGACAAATGGTTGTTGTTGTCAAATAAAATTCTTCACCATAAACAAAATTAAAAATTGTAAACAAATGATTTTCATGGCCATATTCTTACCTTTACCAAGGTGCGATATCATTATTGTCTTCTTTATAGTATTTGTGATTCTTTTGGGGGAATCTTGAAGAACTATATATATCTATATCAAAAGTTTTAGGGAAAGCCCCTTTAATAAGCATCTCTATAGTGTTTCTTAATTATGAGCAGTCAATAACTCATGTTTGATATGCTTTACAACATTTGTTTTAGACAAAGCCTCTAAAATCTTAACAAAAGCAGACACTTCCTGTGATGCCTATTACATGTGTAACTGTTTTTTATTTGAGGCAAATAAGTTCATGCTGATTTAGACTTCTTGGTTGGCAGATACCTATATTTATTGTGTCAAAGGTCTAGGACTTATAGTGGCAATAGTTAAATAACTAGATTCATAAAAATGAATGTGCCCATGACTTTAAATGTAAGTTATGCCTTTATTTCAGCAAAACTCTTTATGATAAAAAGATCTAGCTTGTGATGACCATCAAGTGACAAAACTGTATTTAATTGTTCAACTCTATCTTTATTTTGTCACCCTGGATGTAAAAGGAAATGTTTCTTTTCAATATACCAGTAGTAGTCTTGATATTTAAGGTTGAATTCCAAAATAGTTACAGCTTTTTTTGGAACTAAATGAAAATAATAGAAATTGTCACACATTCTACTTGTAGGAACTTATTCTTTATCATTTGCAAGTGATCACCAGATTAGCGTTGCAGTGGACTCTTGGCAGTACTTTAGATATGAGGCTCAGATAGTTACCAGGCATGAAGTTTAACACAGCTGGTCTAGATAGTAATAGTTTATATCAGATTTGTTTTGACTAATTTCAAATGAAAACTTTAGTTTCATTCCTTTAAAATTAGACTTTTCATGCTAATTAATATAGACTTGTCAAATAGAAAGCTTTATAATATTAAGCTGCAAAGTCAAAATAACATGGTAGTTTGTAACACAATACAGACTGCACCTTCTATGTAGAAAAGTTTTTTGAAAAGAACAGAACATTTGCTTTATTTTCGGACTTAAACAAGTGTTTTTCCTCAATGCTATGGTTATCAATGCATATCAAAGTGAAAAACAGTACTCATAAAATATTTTAGAGATCATGCTGTTGTAATTGACTTTTTTTTAGCTCACCTGAGCACGAAGTGCTCAATGGTGAGCTAATGTGATAGGGGACTGTCTGTCGTCATCCGTCCGTCCGTCATCAACAATTTCTTCAAACATCTTTTCCTCTGAAACTGCTTGGCCAATTTTAACAAAACTTCTTATGATTGTTCCTTAGTTGCTCCTCTTCCAGATTCCTTCATAAAATTAAGTTCCATGCAGAAGTTTGGTTGCCATGGCAATCAAAAGAAAACTTTGAAAATCTTTTTCTTAGAAACCGTTTGGCCAATTTCAAAATAATTTCACAGAAATTATCCTTTTGTGACCCTTTATTTAATTCCTTCAAATCTTGCTTGTTCACAAAAAAAATGGCCGCCAGGGGGCTGGGCTTATTTTCACTTAAAATCTTCTTCTCATGAAACTGCTTGGCCAATTTTAACAAAACTTTCCATGAATGTTCCTTAGTTGGTCCTCTTCCAGATTCCTTAAAAAAAATCCATGCAGAACTCTGGTTGCCATGGCAACCAAAAGGAAAAACTTAGAAAATCTTCTTCTTTGAAACTGCTCGGCCAATTTCAAAATGATTTCCAAGAAATGATTCTTCTGTGACCCTTTATTTAATTCCTTCAAATCTTGCTTGTTCACGTAAAAACATGGCCCTGTTTTCACAGTAATTGCAAGCCAAATTTGAAGATAATGCACAGAAATGCTCCCAATATGACCCTTTATCAAACTCTTCAAACGATGCTTCAAATGATGACCCTGTAAAGAGTTCTTTAATTTGTATGTGCAAATTTCAGGTGAGTGATTACAGGACCATCAAGGTTCTCTTGTTTTCTTTCCTGGTGATTTAAAAAAAAGTTACATAAGACATGGATAAGGGTTATTGACAGAGTTGCTTGTAGTTGTGGCTTGTTAACTGTAGCATCACAGACTGTAATTGTAACCCTGTTAACAATGCTTTGTTTTCAGTTAGTGGAGATTTGTTAAAGGACTGGGTGCTGGTACTGTACGGAACTGATCGTAGCCCCCAGGAACCACCGACAACTATACAACCCAGCAGGTCCACCACAGTCCCAACGACTGGCCCTAAAAAAAGTAAACGAAACCGAGTGGATTCTTTCCAGCCTTCAGATAATATTCCTCATGATCGGTTCTCCAACAATATTGTGAGCCCAAAGGTCCAGACCGAGCACAAAAAAGCAATTGACAAACCCAGAAAGAAAAATAGAAAGAAATTCAAGAATAGGAAAAAGAAGCCAAAACTGGGCGGCAAAAAAAATAAAGCCAGTTCAATGTCCATTAAAGGCCAGAAAAAGAAACACATGTGTATCTTTGAGACGTTGGCCAAACAGAATGAGTACTACCAAAATATGATGATTAAGAAAGACCTCAGCTCAGGCAAGAAATTGATACATGTTCCACTCATGTGACAGATAGTAATAAGCATATTTTACGTCTGCAAGCTAATGGGTTTCTGCTTATAAATTTCATCTTTCCTGCTGAAGACCTTGGAGCAAATAGATGTAATCTGAATTCCCCCCAATCAGACCTCGCTAGATATTCATGGAATGTAGAAATATCAAAATAAGAAAGATTATTATAAAAACACTTGCAGCTGACAACTGATATGCAAAAGAGGTTACCCTGTAGTTGTTTTCATTTAACTAATCAATTTTGACTTTTTATATTGTATTTCATTCTCTCTTTGAACTTGTTTTCTTTTAAGAATATATATATATTTTTTAACCCCGCATTTGATACTTTAACAGGAAATGCTAAAATTGGACACAATTTGAACACTTAATGCTTTAAAACTTGCTTTTAAGCATTCCCTTTTTCACATTGTTGCTTATTTTCCTTACGCAGATTTTCACCTGCCTTGGCTAATGTTGTACAGTTAGTACTAGCTGGGTGTTTTTTTTACTAACAGATCTTCGTAATTAATTATTAATTAGACATAATAGCCTAATTTCCCACTTCCCTCATATCCCTCATGTAGACTTGTTATTCTCAGATGCACCAAGCCCTTTAGTTTGATCAGACGTAAAGTATCGCATTATTATGTTACAGTGCCACATGGGACACATGTGATCAGCATGCTTGATGTTGTGGTAGATTCTTTAAGTTATTTTGAGTTTCGGTATAATTTATTATTTGATAACTCTAGCGTGCATTTTTTTTATTTTTGGAAACTTGACCTATTAACCTAATTTAATCATACAGAATGAAATAGATAAGCCCTGTTGTGTCTCTTAACTAACAAAAAATGTGCCCTGATATCGACTGGAGATTAGTTTTATTGCTTTTAGAAATACCCTGCAATTCTGTTACTTAGCAGAAAGCTGCTCCTGGGTTACTTGGTTTTTTACACAAAGTCGAACCGATTTTGATTCTGTCTCTTGTATTGTTTTGTTTTACATTATTATTATCTGTCATTAATACTGAAACCTTCCACTGAGCTGAAGATAATGGTGTCTGTTCTCTGTTTTTCTGTTTACCTTTACTGCTCAAAGTTGTCTTTGTACACGAGTATGTTTTTCTCCTTAGATTTCCTTTATTTTTCTCTTCATTATGTTGTACATTAGTTTTGTTGTTGTTTACTTCTATATCCTGTATATACATAATTATCATGTTTCTAAAGCCAAAGGATTGTCTATGTGTATGTGTATCTTAATATGCCAAAAGGAGCTTAATGCATAAAGAGGACTTAAATATGTCATAATTAGTAAATCAGTTTTATGGTCCAGATAAGAAAAATGCAGAAGAAAAACTTAAAAGTATTCTCACATTGATGCAAATGTTTATATATGTATAGTTTCCAACATTTTGAGCAAGTTCCATGAAGTTGTGAATGGAAAAATCAGAAAATGAAAGTTAAAACACATGTAACATAGAGTTCAATGTAGTTAAAGTTATTCACCAAGGGGATAATTAACAATATCAGCTGTACAAAATTTGTCAGAATAATATAAATGCCTTTTGTAGACATTAAAAGCAACTTGCAGTAAGAGAAGGTTAGGTTAAAATTATTATTTAAATGAATTGTAAAGCATCTTTTAATATTATAACAAGCAATTCAACTGGTCTTCAGAGATTTAGATTGATTATAAAGAATTTTTTATTTATTGGTTTGCCTGAGAGATCATTAAGAAAAATTCTTTTTATATATTTTACAGTGGATACAAGTGAGAAAAAAGGTAAAATATATTTAGATGAGTATAACTAAAGAATCGCACAAAAGATTGTTGCATAAATGAAATGACAGTTGAAAAGTTATTCTGCATTGTAAATTTAAATAAGTATAAAGTGAAAGCAAAACATTACATCAAACAAACATGAAAGCATTTATATTCAGCAGGAAGTGCATCAAAATATCATATAAATCACTTTATTAAATATAAACAAAATTTGCTATAGAATATGTTTACCATATATAGTAATTTTGTGATTTTAAATCTAAATAATATAGTACTACAATTATGTGTTAGGAATTCAATGTCATTGACATGTATCTGAAAAACAAGAATGCATCCTTATGAGTATTCTGCCTTCTTATTTTTTACAGTGGAGACTAATAAGAGAAAAGGTAAAAAAGCCGTTTATTGGATGTCAATATATATGATATATCTATGTACACTTACTGTGAATATAATGTTCTCAGTGGTCAGTAGATGTTGTTTGTCTAGCCCTTCTAAATGTAAGCTTTTGACACTAGTTATGACACCAATGCATATATTCTATTAAGTTGAACATTGCAGGATTTCAATGAATGATCCAGTCATGTTTCTCATGGTAATATAAAACTGCTCATAAATATTACATGTTTCAAGCATTATCATTTCTTGAAACAAGTTTCATGAGGAAATTAGATAAACTCTAGATTGAAACTCAGTTGGTTTACTCACAAATGTTTAATAATAATACATTTATATGAGTGAGACCACATTTTAAAATTTATCAGAGATTTGGGACTATCCAAAAAAGCTCTTCTACAGGAAAATTTATATTGAGCTATAAGTTTCTACTTTTAATATTGCAATTTGGATGCAGGCTGCTCATAATAGAAAGACATGTGATCCTAGAAAAATTCAAATCCTTTGTGAAGATGTATAATGTATAAGAATGTCGTTTTGTTTTTTTGTGATTTTTTGTGATGTATATCCTGTTACCTGTTTTCTGTTTTCATTACAGGTTTGGTTCTCTGAACATCTTTGGAGAGCAAACATTTGCTATCTAGTAGAGAAAATGTAGACTGTTTTTGTTTTTTTCTAAAATGTTCCTTGAACAGAGCAATCATGTGTAAAACTTAAGACACTTTTTTTGTTGTTTTTTTATATCCTATTTTAAGATTCAAAGTTTGTGGAGATATGTATGTTAACAGTGATGTCACAAGGGCAGTAGAGCATTAGGTAGTCCAGAAGGTATCTTGGGTATATTTAGACATATAAAACCATTTTTCTTTATAATATTTTTACATTCATTTATAGGATTTAAATGAAGGAGCAGTCTTATAGAACTTTTTTCTAAGAGGATTGAACCAGTTTTGATTTTCTTTAAAAGAACCTTTAAAATGTAAATTCAGAATATAAGCCAGTTTTCAACACTATAAAAAAAGTCTCTATGATTCATATACAGTTATTCAAGGTACCTTAAGGATATATGTGGATGAGACACTATTTTTACCTAAATGTAAAAATATTGTTAATCAGACAGCTAATATGAAAGTAAACTGAATGTGTTGTTTAAATATATTCAGTTACACTTCCATTATGACATATGAAATATTTCGTTCTGAGTTTCATAATTATCTTCATGTTGAAAAAAATGAAATAAGCAAATTTTAACTGCAATTGCCAATGAAAGAAACATTTAACCAACATGAGCTTGTTTAAGCATATGAGTGTAGATTAATCATCAGTAAACATGATGAAAAAATTAAAACACTGCAAAACGTCAAGAAAAAACTAAGAAACATCATAATGATATTCAGCATGTATTAAAAACATCTTACCCTTATAAGTCATAAAAAGTATTTAACTCCCAGGATTAAAACTTCCTGCACCCAATTGGCACAAAATTGTCCTTGCATGGATTTTGGCCTCATGGGTGTCATTATTACTCTATATAGTAACATCTGGGTTAAGAGTTTGAGTAAAGAGCAAAAAAATACAAGAAAATTGATTATATTTACTTGCAAATAGCTATGTATTTCTGTAATATGAATGTAAATAAGTGCTGGTTTCTGATTCATTTTAAAGGGGCTGGTTTTATTATGTTGTAAAGTTGATAAGTGAGTGTAAAGAAATAGAGGATCTGTATGAGTGCTCAGAGATTGTTTGATTTATGAAATGAGTTTTTTTTAAATGGATAAATGAGACTTGTCAAGTTTTTCATTTTCAAAAGAGGAATTTTATAATATTCAATAATTTATGAGCACAAATGGAAGATTCTATTTATAACATAACTACATAAAACAGTTAAAAGTGTCAAATGAATATACAAACATCTCAATTTTATGTACGATTGCTAATTTTAATGTCATCTGATGACCTTGTTGCCGTAGTGACGTCATCATGGTTTCCAGTTTATTCAGGAGGCGCTTCAAAGAATTTTATATGGCCAAACTTGGACGCAAATATCGTGACATCTTTATAACACCATAATCACTGGTAATTATCGACCAGTGGATATTGCAAAATAAACAAGGATGTTATTTCACGCTGGCCCTTAATTTATGTTATCAAGACAACTCTGCAATGAAGTTTACTTATGTGTTACAAATTACAATCATGTTAAAAACACAATTGGTGAATTTTCTCCAGAATTTCTCTCCAAATCTTCTTCTCTGTGACATCAGTCATATAAATTGATGTAGTACTGTAGTAATAGAATTGTCAATGTTGTTTGATGGTGTGATGGAATTGATAGACTTTTGATAAAAAAAAATATAGATATTATAGTTGTACATATTTTGTTATATATTAAGTCAAACTAATTGTAAAGTTATATGTTAAAAGCACATAGGGCACACATAATTTCAACACAAAGCTCACTCTGTTAAAAGGAATGAAAACTTCATTATAATGATAATTATGAAAAAATCCTTATAAAGATATGCTGGAATTTTACTTCATACATGTAATGTATCATACACAGTATCTACAAAGATAGATAAGTAATAATTTTGATGTTTAAAGAAATTTATATAAACAAAGAATTTAAAAATATTGAAAGCATCTGTTATATATATAAGATCAATTTGAAACTGTGATGATGATAAAAAACAATTGGCTTTGTGAATTGTTATAGGTGCAAACTTTTATGTTTTTGAAATAGGGAAGAGTAGCTGTATCCTTTTGCAGTGTTTGAAACACATGCAGTTTGTAAGTGCATGAGATGTTGGCAATTTAAACAACGTTTACTGTAGCCCCAGAGTGACTTTCAGCTCACTTAAAGCAGTTATGGTCACTTAACAGCTTAGAGTTGCTAACTGCAGACAGATGTTCAAGGACAGGGGAAATTATCTCAAAGACAAACAGTAAATACAAAATTGACATCAGTAATGTTTTCAAAACAAAATTATGTTTTTTATGTGATTGAGGAGGGAAAAGATGGTTTGTTTGAATCTTAGTTACCTTACAATTACAGTTAATGACAATGAAACAAAAATGCTGGATATATATTTCAGGTTGTATGAAGAAAATCCCCTGGGACACAGTTGTATCACATACACATAACAATTTACTCATTTCAAAAGGACATTAAATAAAGCATGTTATTATGCTCATTAATCTAACTTACAGAAGCATGCAATTTATCTAATATAAAGTTTTCCAAACTAGCTATTTAATGTGCCATGGTTTTGATTAATTTCAGCCGAATTAGTTGGATGGGATTTGGTTGTGATGGGCACTTCAACACATCCACAGGCACATGAGTTTACCCCACCCAGCAACAAGCCATTCCAGTGCAGCGGTACAGCATCAACTCAAGGAATCTGCATAGGTTTGTGTATATATTATAGTTTATATTTTGTTACATTTTGTTAGCCTATGTACACAGAGGATCTTGCAGATTGCTTATGTATTATTGGATTTATAAAACGAGTTTATTGAAAACGATAAAGACTAGACTTGTAGAGTTTTCTTCTTTTTTAAAAGACAATTTATTATAAATCCAATCATTCAAGAGCATACAGTTAGTATACTATAAGCAAAAGAAGCAATGAAAATTGAACTATTGTACATTTGGTTAAAGCTTAATTTTGTTTATAAAACTTGAAACAGTATTTATGCTGATGAAATAAAAAGTAACTGAGATATTCACATGAGACACAGTTTAAACATTTATCATGCAGCATAAAAAAGTGAATATTACACCTCATAACAGGTTAAAGTTTATATTTAAATGTGTATCTTCCTTTATTGATACCTATAGAATCTGCCAGTGTGTATTTTGGATCAAGATTTGTTTAATTGGATAATAAAACAACTCAACATGCCTATTTGTACACCCCCTGTAGGTATGCTTGGCTAGCTGGGTGGAAGTGTATATTTATTAAGCAATGTGTATTTTATTTTTAGAATAAATGTTTCATATTGCAATATGCAATTCAAATAGAAATTCTTAGACTGAAATGACAAATAAGTGAACGAAAATGATATACTTAATAGTACACAATTTTCAGTAACTAAGTAAAAGTAATGTTGAAAAAATGAATTAATTATAGACTTAGTGACAATTTTCATGCATTTGTCACAGTCATAGTAGTTTTTTCTTTCTGTGTATAGAATGTTGAATGTTTGTTGGGTATAGAATGTTGAATGATTAAGAATAAGTTACGAAACATCATCGTGAAGGAATTAAACTATTTTAATTATGATGAGTAACAGAGTCTGTTGCTCTTTATTTCCAGTTTCTTTTAAATGAAATTGAGTGAATGATTCTTTTTATCACATGTCACAACATCATTGAATAAATAGTTTCCAATCAGCATCTTCTAGGTTGTTTTAAACTTCTTTAAAATGAAACAATAATACATATGTGTTTTTGAAATTACTTACTTCAGGTAATTTGTAAAACAAATTATGTTTAATAACTTTTTGTAAACATTTCAACTAGCATTGAAAAACTGTTAATGCAGTAAAATTTGAACAAATGACTGCACTGAATAATAAAGACAAGAAATAATTTTAGATGAAAGAAAACTTATATTTAACACATGTAGTCATGCTTATCATGATTGTAAATGCAGTCTTTTGTCGATAAAAAAAATCATGTTTTACAAACAAAGAGATCTACTAAATGCAAAATTTGAAAACAATTATAATATTAGCTTGTATTTGAAGATGCTATTACAAGAGAACATTAGTTATTCAGTAATTTACAACTCTATAGATACATTGTTTGACGGCAATAAAATGAAGGAATTCATACAGCATTAAAGTCTTATTTATTAGTTTAATGTTTTATTGATACCTATGTATCCAGGTAGAATATGATCATATTATTGTTTTTCCATGTTCATATGATGAAATTATAATGTGATATATATATGTTTTGAAAAATTTGATATATATGACAAAGGCTACAACTGTCATATACAGGAACAAAAGAAAACACATCATTTCAAGTAAACAAAACTTGCTGTGGTTAACATTTTCATTTGTTTTTTAATTGAATTTCTGGAAGTATTTACCAGGTAAACTTTGTTTAAGATGTGCTAAAATATCTTTGGAAATCATGCTTACTACTACTTTGATATATCTGCCAATATGTGTTTGTAAAATGAGGGTCCCTCAACCATGCATCCAGTATTCTCTAATCAGTAACTTGGTTAAAAATTATCTTCTCTTTGAACAAGGAATTGTCAATTTGTCTTTTTTAAGACGTGCATTTAAAAATTGGAAGTAAAATATTTACATAAGTGATATTGATCTTCACTTTTGTAAATATATTTCATATTGACCGGTAACACAGTAAACTTAATCTGGATGTCATAAAATCCTCCACATCAGAGATGAACTCATTACAGAGATTAGATTGATTGAAAAAAAAATGAGTATTGAATATGTGTAAGCCAATCAGATCCATGAAATATATGAGTCTACAGTGTCAACACTATCTGGTAATCAGTGTTGATTTTCCATTTTCCCAAAGATATTTTTAAATGTCTGTCTAAAATTTAAAGTTATATTGTTACAGTTTCTTGTTTGATTTTCTATGTTCTGGTTGTTGTGTTATAAAAACTAGTAATTTAATGCTAGATTTTTAGACTTATAATTATTAAACCTGTTTGGTTGGTTGTTGTTTTTTAAAGTTTTAAAGCAGGACTCATTTCAAATAAATATTAAGTTTTTAAAATATATGGTTGCTTTTCAAATTGATACCATAGTGGCATTTCTTTATGTTGATTTAATTGTAAACCGTGTGACATGTCTGTAAAACATAAATGTTCATAATGTATGACATAAAACTAAAATTCATATTTGTTTATTTGCTATAGATGAATACAATGGGCAGTTGGGGTATTAATCTTAAAAATCATATTCAAATTTTACAACATAAATATTACATTCTTTAAAAAGAGGTAGGAATTTTAATCAATCTACAATATGGTTTCATGGCTTGCAAGCATTCCTAGTTTAAAATTCCATGATGCAGGTAAAAAATGTATTGTAGATATTTGGAGGCTTTCAAGTGTAAAGGGTAATTTTGTAACTATTTAAGGTGAACTGTAATGAAACTTTATTTGTTCTTAATCTGCTCTTGAATTTTCAGTAAAATTATAAAAAATCAGGTTTACATTAATTTCATATACAGGCATATGTCATAGACAAAAAATTTTGTCACTGTGCAAACTTGATGAACTTTTTTTTGTTTACTCAATATTATATTCTTTATTTCTCAGAATGCCAACCTGGATATTACAAATTAAAAGATGGCTGCGTCAAAAACTGTCCAAAGCACTACTACGGTACTATGCAAGTAGTAAACGTTAGATCCACTCTTAACTCTTCCTCTATGCGTACGCGAGTCCAGAGACAAGGACTATGCAATGATTGTCACGAAGCATGCCGAACTTGCAAAGGGCCTCAAGTTACTGACTGTTTCCAGTGTAAGGATGGCTATGAGAAACGTGACGATGTTTGTCAAAAGAAACTACTGCTGAATTTTCTGGACCCAGACATGTTAGGATTTTTTATCTGGGTCATAGTGTTATGCATAGCTGCTATAATTTTATTTGGGGTCATATTTGGGCTGCTTCAAGCTAGAGATAAGCGGCTTCTCTGTTGGAAAGGTAAAAGACATTTGGACACAGGAAAATGTGAATACAATGGAATAACACTGACACAGGAAGAGTTAGATAATGATGTAGAAAATGTTGATATTATACGCAATCGTAACTTTAGACATGGCAGTATACCAGAGACTAAAGACCCAATGTGTCGCGTCCATGTAAATAGTTTTGAGCTGGATCGGCAAAACAAATTGAGCCATGCAAAATTTGACAAACATTTGAGCAACAGCAGTATAGCCAATGGTATTAGTAAAACAAGTTATAATACCCCTGTTGGAAGTGTTCAGCTGCAAAATAATGTTACAGGACAGTTTAGTGATAGAAAAAATCGCTCTAGTTCAGATAAAACAAGTAGTCGTAAGCATACAGATAGCTATGTAAGTTATGATATAAATGGTTCTTTGACAAGAAATCTCGGAACTGATGTGTATCGTCATGTCGGCACTACATCCAGCAGTAAGGGCCACAGACATCCAAGTTACCATAGTGGCCGAGGTTCGGGTGGTAGTCGACACTAGCATTCATTTAGGAAAAACAAGTTTGTTTATATATATTTACATACTGTGTCAAAGTTACTATTAAATCAGCATTAATAAAAAAAATTGTTTCGTTTAGGTGTTTAAGTTTCAATAGATTAAGTTTTACATAGCTTACATCATTCTACCTGTTCACTTAGTTTTGAATCATATCTTATCCATTCAGCTTAATCCCACATTTTATACCAACTTCTTTAAAACATCAGAGAAATAAACCAAAGACTATCATGATGAAATTATATGAAGTTAAGATTTTGATAATTATGATTTTGAGAGAGTATTGGGGTAAATAAGTTGAAAATATAAGGAACTTCTGATCAGTATTTTTATTAAATTTTTTAAGATAGATGAAAAAATATAGAAAAATAAAGATAGATGAAAAACATGAAGAGTTAAATGAGAAAAATAGAGGAAAACTGACGTTTACATTTTTTGAATGATTATCTGCCAAAGTAAGTTGACAATATAAAGAAACATCTACTACAAGAAGTCTTTGGTATTTGTCTGTTTCAGCCTGATATTATGATAAAATGTTAGGAAAATGATATGACAAATTCTATAAAATGACAATTATTTAAAACAATTTGAAAATATTAAACAAAATATTAAAAAAATACAATTCAGATATTATGGATAAAAGAATTTAGTGAACAGATAAACTGTTGTTGGTTTCTATTGCTGGCTAGTGCGATACAGTATGAAGATGACCAATATCATTATTTCTGTTGTATTTGTAAATCTTGGACCATTATGGTGGATTTAGGCTGAAATTGACTCCAATTAAAATGGGAAAAAAATTGTTTGCACCTTACAGAGATCAGTTTATTTGAAAATTTGAGTTTTTCATGTTAGCGCAAAAAATTGCTTAAATAAGTAATAGATTGCAATGCCAATATACTGACAATTCTGTTGTTGAAAGGATTTTAACGGACATTTAAGAGTCCGAGGACAGCACATGAATATATCAGCCAGTCAGATAAAAAGTCTGTGTACAGGTGACCTCTTCTCTATACAGACGACTTCAAAGTGTTAGCGGGATGCTGGAATAATTTATTATTCATTTTAACAATTAAAATCTTATTTTTGATTTTTTCAAATGTTATTTGTTTTGCTTTGTTATTATCACAGCTTTCAGTTATAGAAATTCCTTTGTTATGAAAATGCAGAAAAAAATTACATATATTTAAATAAGTTAAATGAGCAAAAGGCATTTTTATTAATTGGGTACTTTGATATCTAAGTTATAAGTCCATAATATGTTTGTATTGCATATTTCAATTGTACAGATTTGTTAAGAAACTGTAAATTTCATTTTAGCAGTAATAATTGCTAGTAACTTTTGTTGTCACTTTTTGTATGTAAAATGGTGTATGTATAAAGTACTGGACCAGTTTTTGTATATTTCAAGCCAGTGTGTTTACTCACATAAATATATACATGAATACATATTTAATATGGATGTTGTTATGATATACCTTTTTTTTTCTACTTACCACATCATGTGCTTATTAACCCTTTATTTCATGGATACGAATTCTGCCACTTGTGATCAGGGTAAATTCCAAACCATCATGCACATCCATGCAGTCTGATTAGGATGTACACTGTGCTCTAATATTACTAAGGTCATTTCAAGAAGCAAACAGTGTAGACCTGATCAGACAGCATGGATGTGCAGGCTGGTCTAGATCTGCTATGGTTGCATGCGACAAAAGTCTTTTCCATGGAGTAAAGGGTTAAAGTGTGACAACCTGCCTGAATTTGTGTTAAGATAAAACACTGAAAGAAAAATGTAATTGATTTCATTTTGAAAAGGGTGTAGGGTGTGATTCTAGTAGCATTTGTGGAAAGTAGAAAAAAAAATTGTATAAAGTTGTTAAGCAGATTTAAAGATGGCCTAGACAAGTGCATTTTATCAAAATGCCTATCATCCATTATTGCAAGCCTCTGAAACCAGAAAGCACTAATTTCTGATTCTTTATATATTTTATATACAGTTGATCAAAGTTCTTTGAACATTATTAAGATGCTGAATTGCCTTATTACTACTTTTGGATGGATTAATTTGTATGGGTACAAAAACTTGAGAGTTATATTCAGTGGAAATTGAGTAAAAACAGTGACGTAAAACTTATTAAATATCTAAATTGAAAGGTAACCAAAGCAAAGGATGACATTGTGAGTTATAGCTCATCCGGGAACTTGGACAAGTCACAATAATTTGAAAGTCTTTTGCTAAAATATAAAATTACCAGCCTTTAGTAATTAAAGGAAATCTAATAAAAATGAATGTTTCATTTTAGGTCCATAAATGGATATGTAAGCTGCAGATAGAATTTAAGATATGAAATTCACAGCCGCCTTACAATTTTGGTGATATATTTTGGTTTGGGCTGTAGATATCATTATTAATTTATTGGCAAATTTTGAAATGAATCTGAGAGTAAATATAGCTATCATTTTTATAATGTTTTGCGGACATAAAATTTCATAGATTTGTCTGAACAAAGTATTAGAAAGGAACTAGAATGTGAGGAGTAACTTTTTCTGAAACTTATCTTTTTTTTCAAAATATGAATAATGGTATATTTTCAGTACAGTAACTTTAGTGTACCTTATCCCCCTTGTCATTAGCAGGGATTAAATGTTTTACAAAGTTTGCACTAGCAGATTCTTTTTATATGAATTACTTCTGTGTACTCGTATATTCGTGTTACATGAATAAAGAATTCCATTTACTTATTGTTTCTTGAAAAGATATTTTTTGTATGAATTTTTTATGTAGAATTTTATTTGAAAGTGCAATTAAAGTATTGCAAAGAACAAAAATACCTCCAAAAATATAGATTATGATATTGAAATCCACCCTAAATTTTATCAGGTGGCTAGAACTTTTAACACACTTGTAGCCAAAACTCATGCTTCCTTTTTGCATGCAATATATTGTGGGCAAACCTAATTGTAAGACTGTCAGCTTTGAAGCAAATAAATATTCTCAGAGGAAAGTCATAGTTGGCAATTTCTCTAATGCTTTCTTCA
>JAULCC010028669.1:0-15432 GCA_032358795.1 Nuttallia obscurata | reverse complement strand
GGTGACCAAGACCATGCCCTTACCCTTACCCAAACCCCTTCCCAAACCTTACCCCAAACCCTTACCTCATACCCACATCCAAAACCTTTCCCTTAGCCATAAATCAAAGCTAAATCTCTAATCATTTTCATGTACCTCAACCCCTATACGTCTACCCACCTACCCCATCACGTTTAGCCTCATCTTTTAACCCTTAGCCTTTCACCTATACCTTTTCACCTTTACCCCTTTACCCCCTTATCCCTTCAACCTTATGCATTCAGCAATACCCCTTCAAATTTACCCCTAACCCTCTACCATCTACCCTATACGATATACCCCTACCCCTTACCCTTCCTCATCTACTGTCGTCTTCCCTCTATTCTACACACTTGTAACGTGTACCCTCTTCATTATATACCCTGTACCCATACCCTCCACCTAAAGCATCTACCATCTACCTATACCTTCATCTTTACTCTTTTACCCATACCCTTTTACCTTTACTTAGCCTTAGCCTTACCCTTCACCAATACCCCTTCACATTCACCCCAAATCCTCTACGTTATACCCCTACCCCATACCCTTCACCCCTTCCCTTGTTTACCCTCTAGCTTACACCCTTGCACCATCTACCCCCCCCCCCCAAATACCCTGTACCCATACCCTCCACCTAAAGCCTTTACCATCCACCTAAATCCTCTAACTGTAACCTCTACCCATACCCTCTGTGAATTCCTGTTATTTATAATTAATTGGAATTAGGAACTTTCACGTTAGTTGTTTGATTTCTGCTGTTTATTGTATGCCATAAAGTTTGATTATAATTTTATATTGTTGATAATGAAGTTGAAGATGATGATAATTATGATAAAGTATTACATGATGATGCTGATACTTGATGATAAAGATGAGCATAACGATAACATGACTGCTGCTGATGATAATAATTAGCAGAAATAGGATAATTTATGTTTTTGATTTTTTGAATGATGATAATAATGTTGATGATGATGAAGTTGTTGATGATAACGGTAATATTGATGATGTTGATTATGATAAAAATTCTCAATCGCTTTAAAGAATATTAAGAAACTGCGTCCATTTACCCTTTACCCATCTTCACTGTACCCTTTACCCATTACCCTTACTTATGGTTAGTTTACAGCTGAGAGTCTGTTAAAATAATCATATACTCATTATAACATATACGACCTTTGAAGCCTGTATCTGTAACCCGTCATAGGTTTGTTTTGAAAATGTTTCGTATATCATTTTATGTTGTTTACCAAATATATTTTCAGGTAGGCTACCAAGTGACAGCATTGAAACATGGAATATGAAGATACATCAGACGAAACAGAACCATATTTATTGGACACAGCTATCGAAAATGGTGAAAAATTCGTTGATGTGTTCAAACAGTGTGGATGTGAAGTAAGGACGTTTTTAAAAAGAGATCTTTACTTACCTGTGCGCAGTACGGTTGTAAATGAAATCGAACAACAAGATTCCTTGTTCTATGAACATGACGTTGACGGCATAGTCATTGAATGGAGTACATTAACTGGCGTGGATTTAGAAATACCGTATTTAAACATTCTTAAAGAAGGAGTGATGTCGTTGAAACCTGTTTATGGTATTCTAAAGAAACATTTGAATTTGACAAAGTACAATGAAGCCGCGTTATCTGTATTAAAAAAGTGTTTTGGGATCCAACTGTGTTACAGTGGTGGCTGGGAGACATGGGTTTCCTTTATACCTGACCTTGATCTAAAGTCATCGTTATCGTCAGTTGACTTTCAGGTTATGTGTGTAAAAGCAAGTACTGACTTGCGAGTTCTATTTCAGACGAAATTGAAGGAGCAGATCGGAAAGGGCTCAATCGATAATACCTTGTCTAAGAATAACCTGAATAATTTAACTTACACGAGAATCGTTCCAGGCGACCAGGATAAGGTGTTATCTTTTCTGCAAAACGCATTAGACTGTTTGGATGTTTCTGTGGGAGGAATAAGAAAAATAGTATTTTCCTTTCGCTTTGGCGATAAGTGCAAATGTGCAGTGAAATTACCTGTCCGAAGTATAAGCTCTATAGAGAATGTTACCGTTCATATTGGACTTACACTTTGCGCGAAAACTACTTCAGAAGAGTCTGCTGATTCAGAAATGAGTCTGTTTTGGAGCAGAGTTGGACTTCAGGATATTGTAGGTGACAGAGGGGTAATGACATGTGCTTATTCATTTACTGAATGCGCAAACTTTCAATCTAGTTTGGACGGTAGGAAAATGCATATAGCTAATGAGTTGAGAGAGTTATGCTTATACAGGGACCGGCTTCAATTTGTGCAATTTTATGCTGACATGCCTCACCGGCGCCCCAAAGTTCGTTTCCATCCAGTTTCTGGAGCCATCATAATAGCAAATGGAATTTATAAAAATCGCCGTGCACTAGATGCCGATGCCAATACTTACATATCAGAGGTACAAAATAATTTTGAGCAGTTGAATGGCTCTCGTTGCCGCCTAGAAATGGTAATGTCGCTCCCAAAGCATTGTACAGTAATCAAGCCCGCGTCTCTGTTGTCTATGGAAAAGTTGTCTGCGTTGTTAGAAAGGTACCCACTTCTTGTGCCATTTCTGCATCCGTTGTTTAGTACTATTATGCGCCAGGTGGGTTTGTCTCTTGTGAACGACCTCCAACGTGAATACGAGACATGGAAAGGAACTGCCAACAGCACCTCAGTGTGGCTAGTGTATCAGTTGGAACTAGCAATAGAAAAACTACTTTGGGGTCATCCCTTCTGCCATCGTTCAAGGCAATTCTCTATCAATTTAGGTCCCGGATTAGAGTACCCAACAAGAAGTGAAACAGATAAAATGGGGTTTCTTTGTCTCTGCGACAGTTTGTCATGCTGTGCAGATGAATACACTAGCCCACCCGTTTGTATCTACTCAAACAGCCAACTAGTGCAGAAGCAGCTGTGCAAAACATTTGGCTTCATCGATCTACTGGATGGAAGTAACCTCGCAATTGGCCGACGTTTAATTAATGTATTTTTAAAAGACTTGTATGAAACCGGCGAAGTGTTTGAAAGCTTTAACAATTTTCTTTTGAGTCTGAAATTGAATAACTTGACTGACACACGTCCTGTCGCTGGTGGTACGACAAGGAAACAAATGGCAGAATTTATAGCCACAGCAACAAAAGCAAAATACCCAATGGTCGTTATTCACCTGCTTAATATGCTACGAAGGAATACTCGTGATATCGTTCTCGTTTTAGAAGCAGGGCTCAAAGAACTTGAACTCGGACGATTTCCTGCTTTGCGTCTTCATGACCAACAGAGACACGAAGGGTTGTGCTGGAAGTGGAACTACGGCTTTCTTGTATTTACTGATCTTCCCGAGGTAGAAAAAAGTTCCAGACTGAAAGCCAGCCTTATCACCCCGTTAGTTGTAAGGCAACTTGAAAACCGAAAACTGTGTTACACAAAAGGACTGGAGAATCAAATAATGCCTTGGATTAGACCTTGCCTTCGAAAGTTGTCCGAGTTGACATTATGTAATGAAAAGCTAGTAGTAGTGTTAACATTTATCACATGCGTTGCTCGCATAATGGACGGTGGATATGTGGATTATTATCAATTACGGCGACTGGAGAAGGATCTACCAAAACCTGTTACTCAACGTCTTCTGCAATCAATGCAGATCCTGTCGAAGTTCTTGTTGAATAGTGTAAATGTTTGCAATGTGTGGCGTTTGCACCATTCTCTACCTTTTAAATTAATTAAGGATGGAAAGGCTGTTGTTCCAAAGGAATTTGTCGAAAAGGAACCTGCAGAAGTTGAAAGTTTTGTACCAGAGACAGACAGAGCAAACACCATTCCTTCTGCATTAGAAGAAACTGTGTGTGAAAATGTAGGTCAGTTGGATACTGTCATATATCATATGCCAAGCAATTCCAGATGTCGATGGACTCCTGCTGAGATCGGTGTCCTTGGTGAAATCGAAACAAATCATGGCAACCTTACTCTCAAATTACAGTATGATTTGTATCAAGAAAGATGTAGGAAACTTGGAATACCTGACCGTTCCTTTATATCTTTTAAGAAGAAGATGTTTCGGATGAAAAGAATAAATTAAAGTAAGTCGCGGTAAGAAAATAATTATTTTTTTCTACTCAGGTAAGCAATGTTCATGATAAATTCTTTAACTTGATGCATTGGTGCAATTCGTGTCTGTAATTCCATCTAACTTATACCTATGCACCTAACTTAACAGCTGTTTCAGAAGATGTCAACGTTTACCGTTATGCTAACACTTCTCCTTGCTCTTACCCATACCCATACCATACGCTTACCGTTACGCCTTCCCCTATCCTTACCCATAAAATACTTCGGGTTAAATGCTTAGCGCACTGTGGTGTTTTCATCGAATTAAGAAAAACGGTAAATACTAAAATGTACTGTTGTTGCTTAAGGTTAAATTTTGGTTCAAGTTTTTTGTATGGCATCGATTGTTTTGCTTTATTTGAATTTGTAATTTATTTTTTCATGGAAAGCTGACATTTACGAAACGCTTAAAAAATAAAACGAGTTCCTTGGTCTTTTATAATAATTCTGAACTGTTCATTTGTCGTCAAAGGACTGAATTTCGGTTCAAGTTCTTGACTGGAATAGATCATTATGTTTTATTTTAAGTTTATATTGAATCACTTTATGATATGTTTATGTTGAATCACGTAAGATGTTTAATAGCACCCATCTGCTTGAATTTAACAATTTTTTGCGGCTTTATTAGTCAGATCTTTTATATGAATGCTTGTTTGTTTTAAGGGTGAGGGTTCCCATAGCTATACCCATACCCCTACAACCGCACCCATACCGCCTACCCCTTAATCGTACCCTTATCCGTATCCCTTACCCCTACCCCTACCCCTACCCATACCCTTACCCTTACCCTTGCCCAAAACCTTTACCCCATACCCATAACTATATCCTATAGATTAAGTCATTGTTGAGGATGTATGATTACGAATTTGTTTTAAATCATCGGTAATCATACTGGTGTTTCTACTGCTTATTTTGATGATTTCTGTAGCACTGGGCTTCTTCCTTCACGGAACTTTTGTTTCTTGGATCACGTTGTTCGTTTCATTTTACGGATTGTCTGATTAAAGTGCTTTATGAGTTGGCTGTATATATGTACTTTGTAAAAAGATCACTTTAATTATCTATCGAAACGGAAACTATTTATTTGTACCAGTGAAATGGATTTTCCAAGGGCTATTATACTGGTTTATACTCCTGAATCTTTGCAAATTTTGGACAACTGGTTTACGCAGAATACTATGGACGTTTGTGAAGTTAACGTTTGTGGACTAAGTGGCTATGCGTTGTATAATATCGGCGAAACAGAGGACACTATTTGCTACCTAAATCATATGGGCGTGCAGTTTTCCGTTCTTATAAAGAGTTGAGGTAATACCTTATATACAACCTTTTTGGAACATATGTTTCATTGTTACTTTGTTTTTATTCCAAGGATTAACAAATTTTCTGTTAAAACCATCTTAGTTACTATAACTGTCTATCTTTGAAACTTCGGTTAACATACTTCTTCCGTTACAGTTACTTCAAATGACATATCCATATATAGCGTTATGCCTACTAAACCAAACCTCAAAGAAGTACTTTGATGATTAGTGACTTTAATATTTTAGATATATCAATAAGAGAACAATTCTTATTCTTGATATAGAGTGTTTGTTGGAATAGTTTAATTTTTATCTGTTATGGAACTGGAGGTAAGCATTTATTCGATTTGAGAAAATGTTGGTATTTGGTATATTTTATATATTAATTCAACTGCATTATAGACTTTTATTTAAAAAGTGAACATTTTCGAAGGATGATGATAATGCTGGACGTTGAATGTTATCTTTTGCTTTCATCAGTTATTTTAAAATTTGAAGGATATCAATAGGTGATCGATGCGTAAGATGTTTAATAGCACCCATTTGCTTGAATTTTACAACATTCTACGGTTTTATTAGTCAGTTCCTTTATATGAATGCTTGTTTGTTTTAAGGGAAGGGTACCCATACCTATACCCCTACCACCCCACCAATACCACCTACCCCATAATCGTACCCTTACCCGTATCCCTTACCCCTACCCCTAGCCTTACCCAAACCCTTACCTTTAAACCATCTTAGTTATTATTACTGTTTATCTTCGAACCACCGGTTAACATACTTCTTGCGTAACAGTTACTTCAAACGACATATCCACCTATAGAATTGTGCCAATTAAACCAAACCTCAAAGAAGTACTTTGATGATGGCTCACTTTTGAACTTATTTCACAATTATTTATACAGAGCTCTGGTTGTTTCCAGAACTAACGTAGGTTTGTCTGACTACCCGCAATCATACCCGTACCCGGATCAGTACCCATTACATATCTATACCAGTACCTATACCCGGACCATACCCGTAGCAATACCCATACCCATACCGGATTTGAACCCGTGACTGGATGTATAATTTGTTGGTCTTACTTGACGCAGAATGAAAACCACAAGAAGCGACAGTCATATCATTAAGACACATACCCGACCCATACCCCTGTATCCCGTACCCATTATCCCATACCCAAAACCCATGCCCTCACCTATACCTATGCAATAACCCCATTCACATACTCTTACCCACTACACATATCCCTGACCATACATGTCATACCCATACCCTAACCCTTACCCTTAACCTTAACTTTACCATACCCTTACCCTTACCAGTCACCAATATCCAGCACATTTTAGAAACACATCTTTATATCAAACATTGTTCATATTATACTACCTTTTGTTTTACTATATTGACACGAAATGCAATATGTATCTTAATTTTACATGTGTTAAGAAGATGGACAATGTCTTTCAATCGTTGGAATAACGATTTTCGTTTATATAAGTTGTAAATTGGTAGACATCTTTGCATGTAAGGAGGATATAAATTAGTTTTTGTACTGTATCTTATCCTAAACCCCCTACGCATACCTTACCCACTACACATACCCCTAACTATACTCCAATGCCCACTGTCATACCCATACCCTTACCCCAACCATTACCCATATCCCAAACCGTTACCCTATTTCCATATCCAAAGCCATATCCATACCCAACCATAACTAACCTTACCCATACCCTTACTCATACCCTCCTCCATACCCTAACCCATACCCTCACCCATACCCTTACCCTAGCCCTTATCCACCACATGTTAAAACACCTCGTGGAATCGGGCGTTGTTCATTTTGTACTACTTTGGTGTATTTATTGGCACTAAAAGTAAGATTTTATATATTATATGTGTTGAGAAGATGGACATTTTTTTCAAACGTTGGGATAACGATCATCGTAAATGTAAGAAAGTTTGTACCTTTTCCAAGATTTTTTACCTATAATTTGCCTACCGGATTCGAACCCGTGTCTGATTGTTTGGGTGGTCGGTCGAACTGGATGCAGAATGATGACCTAATGACGTAAAAATAGTTTTATCAAGACGCAGTCACTTGTTCAAAAGTTTTCCCTTCTTTTGTATGACTGTACACCCATTACCATACCATACCTTTGTCTCAAACCAATACCGATACCCCTGCCTATAGCCAAACCCATACCCATACCCTTACCCGTCGCCCTTATCCACCACATTTTAGAAGTACATCATGGAATTAGCCGTTGTTCATCTTTCACACCTTTGTTGTATTTTTTTGGCACTAATATTATTATGTATCTCAGTTATTTATGTGTTTAGATGATGGACATATTTTTTCAAACGGTAGCATAACGATCTTCGTTAATTCAAGTTGGTAATGTCAGTTAGGGCTTCTACCCGCACCCAAACCATTACCCATACCCTTCCCCATACCTATACCCTTACCCTTACCCATACCCTTGCTCGTCGCCCTTATCTACCTCAATTTAGAAGCAGATCATGGAAACGGAGGTTGTTCATCTTGTACTCCTTTGCTGTATTTTATTGTCACTTATAGTAATATGTATATTGAATTTATATGTGTTTAGGAGATGGCATTTTTTTCAAACGTTGGGATAACGATTTACGTTAATGTAAATTGGTATTGAAATTTTAGACTTCTTTTACATTAAGCTATAAGATTCCAAATAGCTACTTACTGTTTTGTTTTCATTTGGATAAATCGGGGATTCGGTGTTTTTTCTCGGTACAAGTCTGAAAAATTGCAAAAAATATATAGAAAAAAATTGATGTTTTTGTTTGTTTTGAATAAGATAAATTGCTTATTTTCTGTTAAAAAAAATAGCTGCATCTAATATGGAAATGTTAAAAGAGAAATAAATTTGCATAAGAAATCTTTTAATTCGATATTTGTTAAATTTGAACAGTGTCTCTACTGGCGACTGCCGATAAAGTATGCATATTCATTGACTGAAAAACATGGTAGTTAAGGATTGATGGAATTGTGTTTAGCCTTTATACTGACAACCCTGACTTAATACGTACCCACATCTCCTACACAGTGCACCTTCTCGTACCCGTATCAGTACCCATACCCATACCTTTACCTTTACCCTTACCCTTACCCATACCCCTACTCCTACCCTTACCTTTATCCCTTTACCCATACCCCTTACCGTATGCACCTTAACCCTATCCATTACCCTACATATGTCCATACCATACCCATACCCGCACCCCTATCCGTACCCGTACCCATTTATTTATCCCCCTACCCATACCCTATCACCCTTCATCCAACACCTTTACCCTTTCTATTTACTATTTACGTTTCCTTCCCATACCGTACATGTATTTGCACCCGTGACCCATGCTCGTACACCATATCCGTACTTTTCACACTTGCAAGTTGGACTTCAGCCATTTTAAAAGCATGAAAACTATAAGTCCGTCCATATTAAGAAAGGGAGACGTGAAATTCATTGGGACAATTTTAACTCATTCCGAAAGAGCTAACTGTTGTGTTCATGCATATAATAATGGATATCGTATTTATTTTAAAAAGTACTGTGAGTCATGGACTGTTATTATACTGTTACTAGAAATGCAGAAGATATTCTTTCAGAAGTTTGACTAAACAATGTGAGTCCATATTTTCTTACAGATCTATCCATCTTTATTCAAAGGATTTTTTGTTGGTGTAGTCAAGAATGTGTTATTTTTGTCTAAACTGTATATTAAACTTTTTTTTTTTAATTTGATTTTTTTTGTTGCAGAATGATGAAAGAAGTAACTGCAGACCAACCAGGGAGGAGCGAGGAAAGTATGGGGGAAAACGAAGGAGAAGACGTATATTTGGGAGACGAGGCAAATGAGGAAAATCCTATCGAGGAGTGCCGTGAGTTTGTGGTTAATAGTATAGCTGGTGTAATCACAGCAGTCACAAATGTACAGAACGATGTAAAAAGACTTGATGGGTTGTTTAAAGACGTTCGCGAGGAGGTGGATTCTACTAATACCAAAACTAAAGTACTGCAGGAAACACTTGGGAATATAAACAGAAGAGTAGAAGAAAATAAAACTGAATTGGGACAATTTAGAAATGAAGTCGAGAAAAACAGAGTGGTAGAAACAAACAATGAAGCCGAAAACAAAAGACTTCAAAAACTGTTGACAGAGAAGGAAGAAAGACTTAAAACCCTTGTGCAAAACTTGATTGAAGTTCGGTACTACGTTGAAAGTGACAAAATAAGATCCAATATCGCTGACTCAAAAATAGAAGAAATAGCAAACATTAACCTCAACATGAAATCAAAAATCTGGACATAAATGACAACCATGCTGTGTACATTCGTAGAAACTGGACTAAATGGCATAGGAGGTGGTCTGGCCGTTCTTAATGTCTCTAGTATGGACCTCGGGTCCGAGACGGATGTGTGTACATCTGGGTACACTTCTGGATTTGATGGAACATCGACGCCCTTGCGGAGTGTGTTAAATTTACTGCAGTCGACATCATTCCAGGATCATTCTAATTATACAATGACTGTAGAGAAGGAGAGTAATCCGAGTGAGAAAATAGTAAATGAAGAAAATCAGACTGAGGACGTTAAAAACGCAAAAACGCAATCCAGTAAAGCGCAAACAGTTGAGTTGAGGCCTGGTATTAGTGAAGAAAAAAGTGAGGAATTCTGTAATGAGGCAAGCATTGGAATCGCAAAGGATTTATCAGACAGTGAATACGACTCAGGCGGAGACGGGGCTTATGTGATCGCAACAAAATCTTGGTAAGTCATGTTCTTATTTCTGTTATCATTTCTATTATAATATTGTACGTATGTATTGCTCTTGTGTTATATTTTGGTTTGGATAGGGCTTATACTTCACCTCTTTTTGGATTGGCGGATATGCACTTATCGCCAAAATCCCAAACTAGAGTTTTAAATAGTTACTAATAGTATAAACTTATTTATTGATTCATTAGCTAAGTTGTTTTAGTAGAAAACTCATGATTTTGTCATAGCCAGGTCTTCGTTCTCCTAGTGGACGCGATCAGCCGTGCAAATACTTTGACATAACTTCAGAGTTATTTTCCATAGTGTTTGAAGTAGGACATTATCGGTTACCTCCTATCCTCACAACCCATAGCCGCACCCACTCCCTAACCATGCAGGTATCCTTATCCAAACCCGCACCCACACCACTTACCGCACTACTACCCGTATCGAAACCCACTTCCCTCTCTGCACCCGTACCCCAACTCCCTACCCCTCTCCTGACCTCCTGTCCAAAATACTCGTACCTCTACCCGTACCCCTACCCCCTACCCTAACCCACACTTCTACCCATACCCCTACACGTACCCATACCCAAACTACCCAATACCCATACCTATACTACTTGTACCGTACCCGTGTCTCAACCCGCTACCCGTACAAGAACCGCTTCCTGTACCCCTACCCGTACACGTATCCGTACCCATACCCCTACCCGTACCTACACCACTTAGCCGTATCCCCGTCTAACCCGTCTCCCTGCTGGTACTCCGTAACACTAAACTTATAACCAGTTTATACAAACCTACGTATTTCCTAAGCCCTATGTATACGCTGTTGCTGCTTGTACCCCATAACACAAAGCCCCTAGCAAAGTATTTACGAATACACGTACGTAGTTCCCAGGTTAAACCTTCACGTTGCCTTTTCCAACCTCATACCTATATTTTGATATTTTTATTTTCAGTGTAACGGAATGGAAAGATTTACCTGAAAACCTGCAGAAAAAACTGATCCCGTATAACAGAAACGAGTAAATGGCCAACAATGACAAGTTAAACGCAATTCAGAGAGCTTACGTTAAGTATTTCGTTACTAAAAAATTCAATCGGGATAAAAGGACAGTATCCTTAAGGGCTTTGATTCTTGAAGGCTGCGCACTGGGTGTCTTCAAAAAAGACCAGCGGATAGGTGAGGCTACGCTACGCCACAGGGAAGAGTGAAAAACGAACTGAAAGTGAAAGGAAGAGGAAAAGTGTCAATGACTGATATGTTGAAAAGGAAACTGAATTCCCAACAGCAGGACGTATAAAGAACAGGTAGTTCTTGACTGATGTTAAAGTGTTATTTTTTAGTTCAAAGAAAAGCTAGTTTTGGACTAGCGTTTAATTGTTGTTTTAGTTCAAATCATAGTATGTCGTTTATTTCATTTGTATAAATGCAAATAACATTCAGTGTATGTAAAGATATGTGTTCTTTAATGGCTTTGTTAGTGTGGCATGTTTCCTCTTTATATAGAATTTTTTTATGACCACAAATATTCTGATGCCGTATAAAGTAAGACATATTGAAGACAACTGCAACAACAAGACATTATTATTCCTTTCGGAAGGACTTTGATGTACTACATAAGTGTTTACTTATTTTTTACTTGTTTAAATGAGTTGTAATGGAGTTTATTCATACAGAGGCCCAGTGCAGTAAGAAAACCAGTGTAAGTTGTGTTGAGGCGTGTGGATCAAACGGTTTAAATGACTCGTGTTCATCATTTGCCCCCTCAACCAGTTTAATATATCCATATTTATCACCTGTTAAAAAAAACTTGAGTCCAATTAAGTCTACGGCACACCTGGCAGCAAAGAAATTTCCATCTGCGGTACCAACTGGACCAGCCCTGCCATACAATTCTTCAAGATCGAGTTCCAGTAGTTTAGACGATCCCGGATTTACCCTGACTTATACAACGAAAAAAAAAGAAGATGCTGAAATCATATCCATCTCTGAAAAAACTACAGAGCGTCCATGTTTGCCCATGGTTGAGAGTGACGAATTACCAGACATCACGTGTCCGTATGGCGATTTACGAGAAATCAAGCACTTACAGTGTATATCCTCACCATATACGACATTTATTCACAACAGCAAGACAGAAACAGCCAGTGAGAGTGGACGCTACAAGCTATCTACCGTTGCCAGCATGACCGCCAAATGTGACATGGTAGAAGAGATTGACAACGAAGATGATAAGTTCCCCCTGGTGATTGGAGAAGATGCATGGCCTAGAAACCAAGATCCACCCCCACATAAAGAGGTTAGGTTCAAATATGCGTTTATCAAATACATATAATCAAGGAATTGGACAATGATATGAATATGCGGTTATTGAAATATGAAAAATGTTTTTATGAAAGTGCTTCTTGATTTCTTTGTAAAAACTGCCGAAATCTGATGAGGGTGATCTAGGTGATTGCCGCGTTTCCTGGGATGGCATGGTAAGAGACAATGCTTAAATTCAATATACTGTTACATTTTCGATGAATGTATTCCTATCGACTCTTTGATTGACACATTGGGATAATAACACATGTGAAATGCATCGAATCTTGTCCAGAAGTTCCACTGCTTCATGATCCAAAGACTTATTTGTGCGATGTATATAAATACATCAAAGAAGAATCACAGCATATGCTTAATAGTGAAAACACAGTGAAAGTTGGAGTGAGATCACAATCAAAAATAATATCTACAGCACTGATTTGCCAGAAAAGGTGGACTGCTGAAACCATCACTCAGGGAATTAGAAAAAGGGACTTTTCCAAACCTGTACTTAAACTTTTACTACAACAAGGAGAAAACTTGTTGTGTTTGACATGTGTCATAGTGAGAGCGTTAAATGTTACAAAATGGAACAATTACAGAACGGCCACTTGTTCTGATGCTAATAACAACCGGAGGGAAAAGTGTTCAAACCTCCAGCGCTTTGTGTACTCAGCAACTCTCTCCCAAAGAGAAATTGGCTGAGTATCAACCGCTGGAAAGAAATTACCTTGTCTGCAGGCGCTTGTTACATATGCATAGTTGCAATAAAAGCGGGATATGTGGAGAAAACCTCTTCTGCAAAAATTCAATTCCGGTACTATTGTAACAATCTGCGCCAATTGACCTGAAGACTGATATGATATTTGAGTATTATGTAATAACTATTTCAGCCAGTTTTGTAAATATTTTTAATGTGAATTCTTTGTTACATTTATATGTAATTCATTTGTTTCGATTTGAATTTTAAAGTCAACAGAATAAAAGATTAAAAGAGGTGATATCACCTAATAGTTAGAAATGGTTAGTCCTACTCAGGACTGTGGGTTCGATTCCCACATCTTTCTGGGTGATGATCTTTTTTAGTTATTTAAATGCTTGTCAATATTTGAAAGTGATTAAGCAAAAGGTCGTATGCCATGTAATGATGATTTACAGAGTTAGGGTTAAGGGTTAGGGTTATAGAAAATTGTGAATAAAGTCCTTTTTTGTCCATATTGTCCCGATCGATATGGAGAATGTCATCGTATGTTGAGAATGTCCTTTTTATTGTGGATAACGTCCCAATTTATGTGGATTATGTGCTCGATGTGGAATTTTGCCCTTACCATAACCCCCTTATCTCCCCTGAAAAATTGGAGTTAATTTTTCTTAGAGAAATAATCTTTTTTAGATTTTATTGAAAGTTTCAAGAAGTTGAGTTACCATCAGGGTTATGATCTTTGACCTTTTTTAGAGGTCAGCGCCCTCAAGGAATTTTCCTTACACTCAAAAACAAAGTTATGATTTCTTTAAATTTGTTTTGAGAAACTTGTTCAAACATGCATTTGCCGTGTTATTGATAATAATGTAAGACCTGTTAATGTTATAAGACGGAGAAAAATTAAAGAATCAATGAAAATCCCTCCATCTACTTTTTTTTAGCGTTACAGGAGGGGGTATGAGTCGTTTGGGGTGAAATAACTCGACAATGAAAAGAGATTTTGTTTTGGTGATAGGGACCTTTATTAAGGCTTTCTAAATTCCCAACAAAATGATATAAAGAAATAATTTCTAGCTAGTGTCCGCATTGCCTATTTGAAATTTATGCAGCTGGTAAAACGCAGAAATTCTTATATAATTAAGCACGCTGACAATTTGAAACGTAAATTTTGACCAGGAAAGACATTGCAAATGTTTGAACTTACTTTTATAATTCTAATCCAAATCTGTCCCCTCCTCATATACCCTGTACCCATACCCGCCACCTAAAGTCTCTACCATCCACCTTAATTCTCTAACTTTAACCTCTACCCATACACTCTGCCCTGCGCTAATACCTTCTTCCCTCCACCAAAAACCGCCTACCTTTAACCCTAAAACATCTGCCCTCTACCTATACCCTCTTCCTCTTCCCCTTACCCTTACAATTAAACCTTCACCTTTACCCATGCACCCCTACGCCTTCACCATTACCCCTTCACCTTTACCTCTTAGACAAGACCACATTGAGATATTGTATAGCCTTGCTATATGTCTGCTTACTGTGAAAGTGTTAGAACGTATATTTCTTGAGTTTTAATTTCAAAATTATTTTCTCTGGACTTATTACTGAGAATCAATTTATTGAATGTGAATTCCTGTTATTTATGATTAATTGGAATTAGGAACTTTCACGTAATTTGTTTGATTTCTTGTTTCCTTTTGTAAATTTATTACAGTGTTTCTGCTTATTTTGTCTGGTTTCGTATCCCATAGAAAGTCGTAAATTATATATTTTATTTGTTTTATAATTTCGGTGGATGGTTTCTGAAGAGTACTCAAAGGGTATATTAATTTGGGGAGTGCAAATGTTTATTGACGGTAATTTTGCCTAAAAGGATAAGTTTTCTATACTGCCATTATTTAAGTAGAATTTGGAAATCCTCTACCTTTTTTGTGAAATTTTCTTGAATAAATAATTTTTTGTTCGTATGAAATGGTTATCCAAGTGCTTTTACTTTTTCTGATGTCCAAGTGATTTTTTTATGTTCTAGATATTTTGGGTTAGTGAGATGAGTGGAACCAACTCTCAGAGCGTAACATTTTTAGGCTTTTAATTTTAAACATGACACGTAACTGAAATTGTCTGTAGTATATATTAGCCTTTCAAATGAC
>JAULCC010028558.1:0-15436 GCA_032358795.1 Nuttallia obscurata | reverse complement strand
ACAATTTCATGAACGTGCTCATGCTCAATATCCTTCGCATTTCATTAGATGCATTTAAATTATGTTAGCCTATCATAGTTATAAATTTCTGAGCAGGAGCCAAGGCTACAAGAATTTATTACATAAATTGGCTTCTATGAGTGACATTCAGCAGTGACATAAAACTTCTATGAAACTAGTTACATGCTCACGTTCAATTGCCACTCGGCAATCCTCGGTCTATTCCAGACCCTACATCTAACCTCGGAGGTATGAGGGCAAGTGATGTGTAGTTATGGCGATGCATTTGGTGGTTTGTCGCTGCCGGTTTACTGACATCCGAAAACTAATCGCAAATGAAAAGCTTTAGATTTTCACAAGCAATGCGATCGTCTCTTATCACGTGACGTTGCTTATTTCTGGTGTAATATAATTATCAACGTATTTTCTTATACAAACAACACGTTACATATAAGAACCGATGACGTCACGTCGTAGTGTAGAATGTGAGACGAAATATGACGTCATAGATATAACTGGACAATTAATAAGAAAAATCTTATTAACCTCTTGTTATGAGGCATTTGATAAAAAGAATATCAGATTCGTTTTCACTTTATCTAAAATTTTATTAGACAACCATTTAAGATCCTTTACATAGAACCTTCGACCCTGCATTCTAAAATACACTTTTCCCTTTTGTCTCTTTGTTATTTGCAGTTAGACTTTCATTTGAGGTTATTTATACTGTATATGATCATACCGATAAACATGATTAAACTTGAGGTCATTTGTAACATTACCTATGATACCTGTCCTAATGAACATAACTCTACTTGGCATTATTGCGTTCCAAAGTAAGAATATTCTCTTGAACAGTGTTCGATTTCTAAACCAGGAAATTTACAGTAGGGGAAAAGTATCATATTAGCGTGATTATGTGCTTGTTGTTTCATCGGTACCGTTGTTATCATAACGCATTAACCTTTAGCCTGCTACGGGCGACCGTGATAGAATTTGCAAACAGCTTGGATCCAGATTAAACGCCGAGTAATCAGGATCCAAGCTGTTTGACACTCGGCCATTTGTTCCTCCAATTATTGGGCGATTCTGATGAATTTTAAAATCTAGGCAGACGACAGTTTAAGCAGAGGACATTTCTTCAGCAGGCTAAAGGTTAACAGAGCCGTCAATGACATGACGTAGTTGTTTCGTTTTTTACATAATATGTAACTGATGCTTTATTAATCTTAGAGTGGACAGTCTCCATACAAAATACAACTGATAATATGTAACTGTGATGCTTTTCTAATCTTAAAGTGGACAGTCTCCGTACAAAATACAACCGACAACGAAAACGTAGTCGAATTTACTACACCTGCACGTATTAGCGGTACATTCGTTACCATACGGTTCACTGAGTTCTATTCAAACTACAGACCGTATGTGAGAAATCTTCAGCTCGATATATGCTTAGAAGGTATGCCATTATGATATATCAGTTGTCACATGATAATTTTATCCTTATGACTCATATAATTCACAACTAACTCATTCGTACTCCATTTAAAATATAGTGCGACAATCAACGATTTTTTTTTCTATTACCGTTTTCATATTAGAGTCAGTTTAAAGATAGAAGCTTGTTGGATATTTTATTTCAAAACTGATTAACTTATCTATTACAAATACTTCCACAGTAAATATGATTACATACATATTCATACTTAGATTATGTTAACACGGTTAGGCCAATGGGCTGCCTAGATATTGATGGATTATTCTAAAACATATCATTAATACACACACACACTTTTATTTCGACTTGCTGATTATTTAATTTAAAATTTAATGATATTTCAGAGGAAACGACTATTACTGAATCATCAACAACCACAGTGACGGAAACTTCAACATTTTCTACTCCATCTACCACTATTGTAAGTATTTTAAACGAGTTCGATAGGGTTTTTTTTTTGCGCATAACTGCGCATCAGGGGATATAATTAATTCTTCTAAATACAGAAACTTTCGTTGTAACCCCTTCACTGCCTTACCCCGAGTTTTAAGACATTTGCAGATTGAATCCGGATGAGACGCTGTTTGACACTCAGCCAATTGTTTTGCCAAATATTTAGGGAATCTGTGAAGTTAAAAAATGGCAGACGAAATATTGCGCATGCGCTGCATAGTTTCCGGCAGTGAAAGGGTTAAATATGATATTCTAGAAGGATTAAACTTTACTTTCAATAAATTGTCTTAACAATTCCGCCTCTGGTGTACGTTTACACGAAGTAAGGATTTGATAAGAGAAAATGAATGCATGAAGTCAGTACCCAAAGGTATCGGTATGTTCCACCGAAATCGTCGTGACGCAGCAGACCCGACTGACTTCCTTTAGCGTGGAATACATTTTGTCTATGAAAAATACTGTAAAATTACCAATTCGAAGATATCCCTACTATAAATTCACACAGTCACGAGTTGCTCTAAAAACGTTTAATAATTTTTAATACTGATAATATTAGAGGCATCCATTCGTCGGTGTCGGAATTGGCATCGGCCATCGGCGTCAGCGGTAACAATTGTTTGTCTGAAATATAACTCCTAAAGCATTAAAGGCACTTTACTGAAATTTTAATAGTATTTAAAATACATCCAGTCGGTGTGCCGTGATAAAGAACTGTAACTTTGTTTTGAATATGTGAAACATACCCTTTTTTCATTCTTCTTGTGTGTACTGAAGATGTCCAACAATAGTTTTGCAGATTTGTATAGGACAGAGAGAGGATATGCAGTTTTAATAGACTGTTACTATTAATCTCATTTGTGCCGAGTAATTATTTCAGTGGATTTTGAGAATACATAGGATCTTCACTTTTGTTTTTACATTTTTACGACATCAAGTTTTTCATGTTATTTTATCAAATGACGAATTTGTAAATATCCAACAGGTATAGGCTCACACGTTTTGACTTTGTTTTTATAAAATGTGTGTATTAAGAACGTTGATCAATATTAATGTTAGCTGTTATTTATGCTATCTAAGTAAGTGCTTTTGCTAGGGATCTAACTTGGATTTAATTTATATTTCAAAATCAAACAAACTTGGCCTTGAGGTTGGCAATGTATATTGTCAACCTTCGGATTGCGCTTCGGTCTGCATGGAATGTAAAGAAAAGAAAAAAACTTGGTGCCTTCAAATCTACTCAAGCTACTCGGCGTCTAATCTGGATCCAAGCTGTTTGCTAATTCTATGACGGTAGCGCTCAGCAGGCAAAGGGTTGAATATGCTGAAAAAAACAACATCTCACAATAAAGTGAATAGGTTATACTCTGCAAACTACGCACTTTCAACCCTGGCGTATGTGGCTTAACAGTTCTTTCAGCAACTTTTCGTCTGTGTGGCAAAAAAGAATGATATGCATATGACATAAAGTGTCTTAAAGTTTTAGTTTCTTGTACATCTTTTGTATAAAAATGTTTCACAGTTTTCATTTTGACAAATTTTAATGGCGTTACTTCTATTAGATTACGGTTCTCGTTAGTATGCAATTGTACCACTGAGTTTTATTTCTCATGGTGCGATGATATGAAACCAACTATCTATCGCTTGAAATTTTCAGTTCGTGTGTGAGCCTCCGTCTCTGTTATGCAATTCTTCGAATCAGTGCTATATATTTTGTGACGGGATACCGCAATGTGACGATGGTTCCGACGAACCGCCTGAATGCAATGGTATGAGAAGAAATATTTTGATTATTTTCAATAATGGAGTGTCACTGTCTGTATAGTATTTCAAAACAAGTTTTCGTGACAATAGTTTTTGTTTTAAAGTAAAATGGTTGCTTCATTGTTACATGTATTTCTGTTTTATTGCCACAGAATTAAAATCCTCAGTAGAGATCTATAAATGTTTACAAAGTTGGTTTTTATCAAAGAGTATTTTCATATAGCATCAAGGCCGCAATGCAAAGATTAGGTTTAGGCTCTTGTTACCGACGGTTTGTCCATAATAACGACGATTATAGATATATTTACGACACCCTAGTGTTACAGTGAATTGAGATCGTTTGTTGGAAACATTGTGTTGAAAATTATGAATGTTTACTATTCCGACTATTAACTATGACATTTCTTATGTTGCCATACCGCCGACAAACCCACTACCGAGCATCAGACTGATATGCCTATATTGTATGTAAAATTTGTGACTGCTTGAAACGTAATATAAGTGAAGTTTCGTGTAAAAATTAAAGAACTGTATACAATACAACTGTATTAAAATCAACAGTTTATTACTTCTACAAAGAATACTTCCAATATTTTGTATTTATCATTTTGTTCAATGTACGATTTTTCTTTTATCTCGCCCTATAAAGTGAAATATATGTGTTAACGGTGTTTAACTTTCTCATTATTAATATACACATGGTTGTGACCCATGTAATGTACATGTATGATGTGTTACTATATATGTTGGGGAAAGTCACTTGAACATACGTAATAGGCAAAAGAGCCTGGAAAAGTACAATGTGCATTTTGCAATATACTATTTGCTAATTGTAGACGTGTTTTTAACTGTGAATCAATTTATGAATCTAGCAGTTTCCCATTTTTGTGTGAATAACTTTCTTTCTGAATCTTATACTTTATATTTCTTATATCTGTTTATCAAATAGATTGGCGTCTGAGAGTGATATAAAGCAGTGACATGAATATCATACGTAACTAGTTACATAAATCTAACTTGAAACCGGTTGATAAACGCGCTAAATGTGCATTTTGTGCAATTTTCTAAAAATTCCTCTGTATGTGATAAATAGAATCTTATATTCGTGTTTATTCAATATCAGTATTTTATGAAACTTGTTGACTAAAATCATAAGAACCTCACAAAGGCTCGTGTCATATGATTTTAGTCAACTCGTTTCATAAATATTATATTGATAAACACTAATGTAAGATCATCTATTTATGTGTGTCTCTTGTAACTCTATTTAGAGTGACATGGTATACTATTTGATGTTTTATGTTTTTTATGCATTATGTAAATTGTATATACCATTATGAGACTATAATAAACTTATAAATTTCTCTGAAATATATTTACGTTTACTTCAGAAACGACAACGGCTACTACGACACCAACTTCTCCAACAACTACAACAGTGCCTAGTAAGTATATGATCTTTCGATCGCGTATCATTAGCTGTTAGATGCAAAAAGATATCCCAATTACATGTACTTATATATAAAATATCAGATACAAGATACAACTAATTTATTGTAAATGTAGGCTACCGGCCCACACTAAAACAATTTGTAAATAAAGTCTAACATAAAGAGTTGTGTCACATTATATTCGTAATTGTAAATAAAATTACAGTTTACTTTCGCCATGTTTCTTTATCAGTAGCTTCTAAAATTATTGCAGCATTAGATATAGCAGTTCTTTTAATGAATAGAAAGGTTTTACTTTCAACACATTATAAAAATGGAATAAATCTATTCCGCCGAAGTACTTGCTCAAAAGTAAATTTGTCTAGCATCCTGACTTTTTGCATTTGAAAAATACATGATACTCAACCTCTACACAAAATATATTTAAATTGGTTAAACAAAATGTACGGGTTCTTAAATTCATATCAATACCTTTATGTCGGCCAACTTTTATATTCAGTTTATGACTTGAACATCTAAAGCATGCAATACCTTTTTTAGATTGAAAGGTAAATTTATCATTTATACATGTCTGTCCGGATTTAACACAGATTCTATTTTCATATAAAGCACATCGTGTTTGTTATCCTTTGCCTAAATTCTGAAATAAACCACTCTACATTTTCGACTTCTGGCGACATCCAAATGAACCCAAAACCGTATTCCAAGAATCTTATTACAGTTTTTGGTATCTATTGTCTGACATACTTAAAAGCTTACACCAAGTTTGTATACACACTAAACATGGTATATTGTACACAAAGGTAATCTACAACAATCTTTTAAAGCCATTCTATTGTTTACAATGGAATTCACACCAATAATTCTCTACAAAACTGATTTCGAACTTTCAGAGCAAGACTTTTAGATTGTTCTCACCATAAAATCAAATATTTTAAACATTTATTTGTGTAAAAGTTACCAAATGATCTCTCATACTTCGCCATTGCATATATAGTGTTTCTTACATGTCATGAAAGTTATTTTTGTTTTTTGGCACTCCAAGCTAGCGTAGGTGTGAATAAAATACCCATATATTTATAGACCTATGTGTTGTTTATCTTATTTCCATTTAAGTCCAACTTTCATTATGTCTTAATGGGCCGCCATTTTAAAAAAGTCCAATTATTTCTGTTTTCTTTAAAGTTACTTCCATTCCTGTGTTTTTTGCGAAAGTCGGATATGGTATTTATTTGACGCTGCAAATTGTTGGCTGTGTCAGCAAAAATTGCAACGTTATCGGCAAATAAGATGCAAAATATGTCTGGAATTTCGTCTGTTATAAATATCCCGCAGTACATTTTTCGTGCAGGCAAGTAGAAACATAGTGATACCATTTACAAAGTTGACTGAATTTTGCCAAGATAAAATACTGAATCACGGAGGCCACTATTTAGAAACTTATGTTTCAGATTCTAAAGGACATCGACACAGTTATGTTCCAATGATTTTATCTGGTTAGCGTCCTCACGTGACACATTGTTTGATACGGACTGGGTTCCAGCCCTACAGCCCCACAGCGATTAAGGGTTGAGATAAGTCATCGACCACTCTGAAAGGGTTGCCCGTTTAGTACGTCCGTAAAACCTAGACATAACTAGATTAACGGACGCAACCTAAAATTTATATGTTCTTATTGTTTTATAGCCTCCACAACTACTCCAGTTTGTGCGTATGCCTGCCCAAATGGTGTCTGCATAGAGGAATCTCAAATCTGTAATGGCGTACAAGATTGTAACGATGGGTCAGACGAATATGAATGCAGTAAGTCTTTAACTATTAACAACTTCTTATTAACTACATACAGAATAGTTACACACACAGCACGTATTTCTTTGTCTCCACAGTTATGAAAGTACAGAGTTATAGAACATGAATGACGAATTTAATTTATTTTACTCACTGACACTATCTGTCTGTAGGAAGCGGCTTTGCAGCCTATTACTGGCCTGTTTTAAAAAAACAAAATGTGAGCAGTGCAAATAAATCAATCACATACACTGTCAGACACATTACGCATGGGGGCCTCTGTGGCCGAGTAGTTATAGTGATTGACTTGCAATCTTTCAGCATCTCACCGCTGTGGGTTCGCATCCCGGTCTGGGCACTTAGGATTTTTCAAGTGAGGAAGCCTTCTAGCTTACTTGCGGTCGATGGCTTTACCTGGGTTCGCTATGTACCTGAGGTCCCCCCAGGGTCTTCCTCCACCCCTCCACCTGTAATGAGCTAGACGTCGCGATATGACTGAAATAATGTTAAAGCGACGTTAAACTCCAAAACAAAACATTGCGCACGTGGAAACGTGTTTTAATCTTAAATTGCGTTGAGGAAGTGTAAATAAACGATTTTGCACTGAAAAGTGACTACCACACGATTCTACAATCAGGGTCGACTTCCTATTAACAATATCGTCTACTTGTGATATATGAATTATATTTTGTAACAATTAGAATTAAACTGCGTTTCTAGAATAAGCTGGGTTTGTTTGTTTGGAATTTAACGTAGCTTTTACAGTATTTCAGTCATATCGCGACATCCAGCTCATTACATGTGGAGGAAGACCCGGGGGACCCTTAAGCACTATTTCAGGCACAGAGTGCACCCGGGTAGAACCACCGACCTACCGCAAACCAGCTGGAAGGCTTCAAAATTCCAGAGACCCAGACCGAGATTCGAACCCACAGCAGTGAGGGGCTGAGAAATTGCAAGTCAATGACTGTAACCAGTCGGCCACGGAGGCCCCATAAATTAGCTAAGTTTATATGTAAACGAATTACAAAATTTATATGCCCTTGTAGATGAACACAAAGAGTATATGAAAGGAAAAAAATGGTAAACGATTTCGAGGCCATTGAAAGCTTAAAAACTGTATCTCTTTATATAAAGATTTTGTATACACGAAAACAAGATAGATCTTGATCAAACCATTCCTATAGAACTCCTATACATAAAGGACCATAAGGGCTGTTTGTTTTGTGTACAAATGTTTATTTCTTCATGATCATATAAACAATGCTTGTTAAATGGGCTTATTTATATAGCTAGATATGTGAATTCACACCTTTTCGCTTACTAGGATGAAATGAAGACAGCCTCTTCCAAAGTACATATGCGATCTTTTTTCGAAAAGAGATTTTTTAAAAACCTGATAAATGCACGAAGTTAGTTTCGGAAATAGATGTCTTAAAATGATTTTAAATTCGAAATCATTTATTTAACTACGGTGACACTATTTGATATAGGTCAAAGACACGTTTTAGCTCATCTGAGCACGAAGGGCTATTTTGATTGAGTCTTCCGTCGTCGTCCGTCCGTCGGACATCGTCCGTCCGTCGTCAAATTTCTTGGCAAATATTAACAAACTTCCCATTTATGTTCATTAGCTGGCTGCCGTGGCTTTCGAAAGGAAAAACTTTTAAAATCTTCTCAGAAAGCGCTAGCCCAGTTTTAATCTCATTTTAAAGAAAAGTTCCTTATATGGACCTTTATCAAGTCCCTTGTGGCTATGCTGATTAGCAAAATAACATGGCTGCTAGTTGGGGCAGGGTTACCTTTCACTATATGGCTATATGGCAACCCGATTCAAAATAATTTCACTTAAATTCACCTTAGGTGACGCTTTATCAAATTCCTTTAAGCCATGCTTCAAATGATAACCCCGTATAGACTACTTTAATTTGTATGTGCGAATTTCAGACGAGTGATTACATAACCATCATGGTCCTCATGTTTTATCTGTTGACGTCTTTCTGTATACTCTTTTATATAACTGAAAATACAATTAAGATACAGTGCCAACATCACTTATGTTTTGTTATCGGAAGAAGCGTTATGCTAACCTTTGTTTCTTTTAAAGCTACAACACAGACAACAGCAAAACCATGTCTGGATGAGGGTATGAAAAATGACCAAAAGTATGTTCCGGATGGTAACATCCTAATACAAACCGAAGAAGGTGATCTGAACACCACTACGTCTATATCTCGTCTTCGACCAGACACCACTGAATACTTTGATGTAACTGCAACAGAGATTGTAGTTATAAAAGTGTCCTTAATTGCCCATCAACTTACGTACGTTCAGTTATTGAGCTTGAACAATGAAAACGCTTTCCGGTATGAAGTGTTTATTTCCAACTATGACGACTCCTCCAATCAAACGTTTTCCGATGTAAGAAACATTTCTTTTATATTTCGATAATTTGTAGTAATGCAGTTGCGATTTTGTCTGAATTAACAAACTAAAATGTTTGAAATTTAATAATATTTTATTAGAATACGTGAAAACATATATATAGAGATACAAGATTCAACTTTTATTTGTCAGCTCTCGGTAATTCGTGTTCTGTCGAGTGTCGTCTGATCATAGATACATGTTACAACATATTTCAATTAATGTATTAGATGGTCAGATATTTCAGAAAACGTACACGAACATGAACTCACGAATTTCTTTTTTTTACTCATATAAAAAACTGCTGATACTGCTGATAATGTATTTATATCAGAAATGGATAACGTTTTATTCTCAACTGTATTGCTTGTAGTTTTTTCTTTTTTACACTGTATGTATTGTGTATTTAAACAAAAATATATAAATGAACTGATATTTTTCAGCAAATATTTATGAAACTGTAACTAAAATTAGTTAAGTTAACTTAAAATACAGGAAACAATCCTTATATTTTCTCATTTAACACTTTTTAAAAATACAACCAAAAAACCTTGCATTTGACGTTCACTATTTAAAATTTTCAACGAACAATCCATGTATTTTCTCATTTACCACTTAAAATATATCAAACAATCTCAATATATTCTGTAACTTAAACACGACTGACAACATCTGTATTTTCTCATTTACCACTTAAACTACAACAGCAACCGATGTATTTTCTTATTAACCGCTTAAAATACACCAAACAACCCTTGTATTTTCTTATTCACCGTTTAAAATACAATAAACAACCGTTGCAATTATTAATTTACCACTTAACTATAACAAACAACCCTAGACATTTCTTATTCACCTCTTAAAATACAACAAATAACCCTAGTTTTATCTCATTTTCCACTATAAATACAACAAAAAAGTTTATTTCATTTTCATAAATTAGATAATTCTCAGTGCACAACCAGATAAAACTATGAACATTTATATTTCAATAAATGAGGTTAACAAACGCTGGGTTTAAAAGTCCGTTTTCAAAACTTTAGCCGTGAACTGTACAAAATAGAACCCCGTTTACCGATCAGCAGTATGATTCAGAATCTAAAAGTGAATTAAGATTACAGTAGTATAAAACTTTTAACTTTATAATATAAACTGGACACGCTTTGATCGCCATCCCTCCATTACAAATGAATGATTAGGAGAAGGTTGCCACATAAGCTATAGTGATCCAGTTTGATTACTATATCCATTGTTGGTGTGGTAAAGTATGTGCACCACCTTAAACACACCTTAAAATATTTCATTACATGTATTTGCACAAAAGCATATATATTTTTTTCTAACATGGGTTCATGTGACACTCTGATAACTGTATCAACATTCAAACGCTTTGTTTGATGAGGTGTTACTTTATCGATACAATATATCAATAAACATTAATTCAGTGTTAAGTAAAACCCTATCCATTGCCACATTGAAGTTTTATATTTTTATGTAGAAAATATCAAATCGCCAATAAAATTGTCGAGATTGGATTAAGTGACCTGTTGTATAAATTCCAGAACTTTACTTGGTATCCCTGGGAAATGCTCAGGACCTGTCCGCGCCTATAAAAAATAAATTATATTTTGCTGTTTTCCCAAAAATGTACATGTTTCATTTTGTCCCTATATAACTTATAATCTACATATTGATACCCTTATCAATGACACTAACTAAAGCAACCAACAAGCTTACGTGTTCATACATTTATATCAAACACATGAATATAAATGTGTTTTCCCTACACCGACACATTTGGTGGCGTTCTTGATTTCTTCATCAATTTGATGTTAAATTTGATATATAAAGAGTAATTGTATGTTTTTAACCATATTACGATATATAAATTCTGTTTTGTTTTTATAGAATTTTCTAGACTCACAGGTTGACACAAATGGCGCTAAGGGCATCACTACCATAATAATAACTCTGACCAACATTTCTTCATCGGTGCCATTGAAGTTGAAATTATCACTGATTGGATGCTTCGAAGGTATGTGTATTAAGTAACGAAATATGCATTCATTAATTTTTGTTTATTACAACTGTTGACGCGGATATGCAAAATATTTTTTTAACTTTCGTTGTATCTTCCACCTAGTAAATGCGTATGCCCAAATGATCTAGATGATCTGATTGATCAAACACGTACTCCATTGTACAGGGATACTTTAACGGGCATATAATATTAAGTGGAGGTCAAGAGCAAACCTGAACCAACCTGAAAAAGTTTATAAGTAAGCATGATTTTTGTTCATTTAACAACAAAGCGCCGACTAAACTTTACCCGCGAATGGGTCAATTACGTGTGTTGATCTTGGCCTGTGCCATTCAACTTTATACTTTTCTTAAATAACTTTAAAAAGCACGATTGATTCCCCATCATATTAAACTTGAACAGAAAGTGTTTAACTCGATTATAAAAAATGTTTTGCAATTGATGTTTAACTGAAGAAATGATAGTTTTAACAACGATGTAGAACATTGATAAACTGGATAATTAAATATCAAAATACAATATAAATGTTTTACGTATTGTATTGGTATGGGCAATTCTTGTCCGTAACTCGAGAGACGAACTTGCGAGTTTCTGCCTAAACAACATGTTCAACACTGTAGTTTCGAATTAAAATGCAATAACATATAATTTACGTTTATATCCGTTTGCATAAACATCTGTCCAATACACAGGATGTGTCTATATATTAAATACTACTTGCTGCATTGCTTTGAATTTTTCTTCTTCTAGTACGCAGTGAAATAGTTTAGCTCGCTGTCTTTCAGACAACTCTTCTTTTATATATACACACTCAAATATTAAAATATGTATATATAAATGCTGTGTGTGTGTGTGTGTGTGTGTGTGTTGATGAGCCTCCGTGCGTCACACAGTAATATAAGAATAACTTAATATTGTTTTCAAATCGTTTTACTTATAATATTTCCGTGTCAGTAAAACTAATCAAAGCTTACCAACTCATTCCTCCATTGACTTGCCATCAGTAATGACATTGTGCTTTGAATTACAGAAACATCTTCAGGTACAACACCTTATCCACCGACACCATCTCCTCCGACGGAAACAACCACACCCACGATACCCACACCCACGATACCCACACCATGTAAGATTTTATCAAATTGTCTTGAAGACGTTAATGTCCAGTTTCATCTACATACTTGCGCTATTTGCTGCTTTGCTTAAACGACACCAGTGTATAGTTTTGAAGTTTAGATAAGAGCACCAAGGTTATATTTAAAAGTTTTGATCGGGACATAAATGTTAAGTTTTAAGGTTTGAATAAGAACCAAAAGGTTAGATTTATTGTTTGGATCAGGGTACCAGTGTTAAGGTTTAAAGTTTGCATAAGGACCTAAAGGATAGATTTAAAGTTTAGATTAGAACACCAGTGTAAAGATTTAGAATGTGGATCAGGACACCAATGTTAAGTTTTAAAGTTTTGTCGAGTAAAACGGAGCCTCCGTGGCTCAATGGTAAGATTCGTTGACTCGCCAGTCGCCGCTGCTGGATTATGGTGTCCAGCTTAGACTACGGTCGTATTCGTGTGAATGAAGCTTTCCGGATAGTTTGCTGGTCTTCCTCTATCATGAACATCTTGCAAACTGGCAAAACACCTGTGGTGCAACATACTACTCCAACAACAAAAATCATAAATAGAAAATAACATTGATAGAAATTAGACTTGTTTTTTAAGTGTGTGATTGATATCGTGTAAATATGTTACCCGTCGCGATTAATGACAACGATATCTCTTCAACTTTGAACGCGACATAATATCATCTTGATAATTTAAATTCGATAAACGTAAATTGCTCAACATCTGACTGAATTTCATCGAGGAATGTATGTTTATACGGAACTTTTATACTAGAAGTAACGTTTACTATTATAGCTGTTGAAGTGTCGGACAATGTTCAGGAACACGAATTAACCATACGTTATAACTCATTTATGAATAAACTTTATCTTATGATGTGATGATCAAATTAACTGTATACTTACCCGAGTTCTTTTTGATGTTTCTTTTATTGAAAGTCGTCGGTTTCTTGTTGCGAAACTTAAATATCATAGTTGCTGTTGCACCTCCTAATGTTAAGTCGGTTAATTTTCGGTAGAGCATCATTTAATCTGAATTATTAATCTTAGTAAAATCATGCATTAAAATAAATGAGAAGATTAGGACATGATTATAATGTAAGAAATATAAACATGCTTTGAACACTCGGATGCAAATATGTACAACTAAAAACTGTATAAGAACACATTATTTGATAAATTTACAGCAAGGCCACCGACATCTACCTCAACAATATCGACATCTGCAACAACTTCAACGTCTGCAACAACATCAACGTCTCCAACAACCTCGACATCTCCAACAACATCGACGTCTCCAACAACATCAACATCTCCAACAACCTCAACATCTTCAACAACTTCAACGTCTCCAACAACCTCGACATCTCCAACAACATCAACGTCTCCAACAACCTCTACATCTCCAACATCCTCGACATCTCCAACAACATCTACGTCTCCAACAACGTTGACCTCTCCAACCACATCAACGTCCCCGACGACATCAACATCTCCAACAACATCGACATCTCCAACAACATCAACATCTCCAACAACCTCGACAACTCCAACAACATCGACATCTCCAACAACCTCGACATCTCCAACAACATCAACGTCTCCAACAACCTCAACTTCTCCAACATCCTCGACATCAACAACATCAACGTCTCCAACAACGTCGACGTCTCCAACAACATCAACGTCTCCAACAACATCAACATCTCCAACAACATCGACATCTCCAACAACATCAACGTCTCCAACAATGTCGACCTCTCCAACCACATCAACATCCCCGACAACATCAACATCTCCAACAACGTCGACGTCTCCAACAACATCAACGTCTCCAACAACATCAACATCTCTAACAACATCAACATCTCCAACAACCTCAACTTCTCCAACAACCTCGACATCTCCAACAACATCAACGTCACCAACAACAACAACGTCTCCAACAACAACAACGTCTCCAGCAACATCAACGTCTCAAACAACCTCGACATCTCCCACAACATCGACATCTCCAACAACATCAACGTCGCCAACAACCTCGACATCTCCAACAACATCAACATCTCCAACAACATCAACGTCTCCAACAACCTCGACATCTCCAACAACATCAACATCTCCTACAACTTCAACATCTCCAACAACCTCAACTTCGCCAACAACATCAACATCTCCAACAACATCAACGTCTCAAACGACATCAACATCTCCAACAACGTCGACGTCTCCAACAACATCAACATCTCCAACAACATCAACATCTCAAACAACATCAACTTCTCCAACAACCTCGACATCACTAACAACATCAACGTCTCCTACAACTTCAACATCTACAACAACCTCAACATCTCCAACAACATCAACGTCTCCAACAACGTCAACATCTCCAACATCATCAACGTCTCCAACAACTTCAACATCTCCTACGACATCAACGTCTCCAACAACGTCAACATCTCCATCAACATCAACTTCTCCAACATCCTCGACATCTCCAACAACATCAACGTCTCCAACAACCTCGACTTCTCCAACAACATCAACGTCTCCAACGACATCAACATCTCCAACAACTTCAACATCTCCAACAACATCAACGTCCCAAACAACATCGACATCTCCAACAACATCAACGTCTCCAACAACCTCCACATCTCCAACATCCTCGACATCTCCAACAACATCAACGTCTCCAACAACCTCGACATCTCCAACAACATCAACGTCTCCTACAACTTCAACATCTCCAACAACCTCAACATCTCCAACAACATCAACCTCTCCAACAACATCAACGTCTCCAACGACATCAACATCTCCAACAACTTCAACATCTCCAACAACATCAACGTCCCAAACAACATCGACATCTCCAACAACATCAACGTCTCCAAC
>JAULCC010028447.1:0-15438 GCA_032358795.1 Nuttallia obscurata | reverse complement strand
AACAAGTTTTTTCCTGAATGGCGCCATATAACCTATACAGTGTTGCGGTGCCATAAACCCCAACTCAATCAATCAATCAATCATTTCATAGAGGTAGGAAAGTTAGTCCCTAGGTTAGCAAATGTAGACCCACAGCACAGGCCTATCTAAAATGGTGGTCATGAGAATCAGTTTTGATTGGTTGACATTGGAGGCCGCCATGTTGATCTTTGGACGCGTCTAGTCTGGTTACCTGCATACTGGTTACAGGCTTACAAAGCGTTTTTGTTTTAGAGCGCTATTTTCGCTAGCTTATCTACCTACTCTTCCTATCTATAAAAAACATGCCTCCTGACTGTACCTGAATAGTTTAGTGCAACACAGTTGTTTGAAGATTTAACATTTTCAACACTAAGTAACTGCCGTCTGCTAAAATGTTGTCTGCAAAACTTTGAAAGATACATGGTTTTCATCAAGATATCTGCAGAGATAGTATAAGTGTCAAACAGTTTAGATCTCTGATCAGGCCTCACTTATCAGGATCCAAGCTGTTTGCAAAAATTATCAATCGTCTTCAAAATCAGTCTATAGTATTGAAAGAGAAATTTGGAAATGCAAACATAAGCCCAGCAGAATAACTGGCTTTTTTCAGAAATAGTTGGATTTCAATTAGTAAAATTCCACGTCCAAATTTACACTGGTCCAAAGTATTTTGAATCTCTACTGAAAAATTAAAACATCCAACTTTTGTTTATTTATGTCAGTTGAACTGCTGTATACATTATACATGTATGTTTGTTATATACACCCACTATGCTAATTCTTTTCTCACTCAGTTTTGTATTTTGTACCATTTAGATGTACCGTTTTTATAGACATCATAACATGTACCATATATTCAGCATTATTGCTGCAGTATTTCCATTACTGCTACAGTTTTATGACATTGTCTGTTAATAATTGTTGGCCAATCAGAGTTGTATTATACACATTTCTCCACTGGTATTTCTTGTATTTCGCTATGGTAGTGGAAAAGGATTCTTCCAAGCTAACATTTGAAAATTTGGCCACTTTCAACAGGATCTTGTAGAAAATTAATAGTTGAACATTACCTTCCTGTGCACAAAGTGGTCAAAGGTGGGCTATTGTGATAGGGGACTGTCATCATTATTTTCTTTCAAACATCTTCTACTCCTAAACTGCTAGGCCAATTTTAACCAAACTTCCCAGGAATGTTCCTTAGTTGGTTCTCTTCCAGATTCCTTTAAAAAAGATGCAGTTCCATGCAGAACAAAACAAAGGAAAAATTTTGAAAATCTTTTCCTCAGAAACAACTTGGCCAATTTCAAAATGATTTCACAGAAATGATCCTAAGGTTTCCCCTTTATCAAATTCCTTCAAGTCATGTTCTTATGCTTCTTTTCACGAAATGGCTATATGGAAGACTTTGAAAAGTTTCTCCACAGAACCTGCAAGACAAATATCAAGATAATTTCTCAGAAATTATTCTTAGGTGACCCTTCATCAAATTAAATCAAGCCGTGTTTAGGGTTATTTAATTTGTAAGTGAGAATTTCAGGTGAGTGATTACAGGACTATCATGGTCCTCTTGTTTAATTATATTAAAAGCCATATTATCAGGAACAGCACTTATTGAACAGCAAACTGAAAATACAATAAACATACAGGGTAAATTATTTTGTGTCTAATATTGTAGTCTAATATATCTAGAAATCATACCAAGTCAAGTATCACTAATACTGCTACAAGATTAAAAGAAATGTTAAATTTAATGCATGGCAATAAAAATTAAGCTTCGCTAAAACGCAATACATGAATGTCATTATACATTCAACACAATTTCATGACAAAGGAACTGAAAATAAATTTTCTGTATCATCTTGATTTATGAATGTTAATGTTGACACTTCCTAGAAGGGGAGATAATTCGTGTGTCAGCAAAAACTACTTGTATCTTTTGCAGAAGTTTCATACAAAAATCAGGCCAATATTTGTTAGTGGAGAAGGTTGAATGTGCATGGTAGTGGTTTCCTTTACTTATATGTATATGTTTTGATTTTGAAATTCTATCTACAATTAAAGGAGTCTATGAGAAATAGTTTGGCATTATTTTGTCTTATCCTTATCGGGCCGACCCTGTAAGGTTTCTCAGCATTCCTGGTGATGGACAAGCATGTGGCATAATTGGAAGATAGGAAGATATTTTCAAGTATTAATGTCCCTCCTGAGCCCAGAAGGCAGCCACCAGCATTTGAGAGTAGGAAGGGTATACCCCTATGCTGGTGTCTACGAGCCAATCAGATTTGGATGAACATAATTGTAACAGACAATTAACAGAGGTTTAATGGATCTGAGACTTAGTTTCTCATGGGATTATGAATCCATACCTCATATCTGATATCTCAATATAAAGAAGCTGTGTTTACAGAGGTTTGTTATTGTTTTGGAGCCTTTAACTTGTACATGTGTAAAAGCCATAAACCCCCAACTCACTAACAAATCCTTTTTAAGATCTACAAAACTAAAACTCATTTAATATTTTCTATCCAACAAACACAACGTCCATACATGCCAGGTGTTTGAAAACTTTTATCATGCTCAAATCAGTACGGGAAAAAATCAATAAGGAAGGCAAATGAAAACAAAACACTAACTATATTTGCAATGATTTATTAGAAACCAATAGCAAAGCACATCTTACTAGGAAGGTGTTATTTCAATAATTATTTAAAAAACAGCAACGTTCAGTAAAAAACAGTGAAATTCAGCAATGTTATCTTTTACACAGAACATCCTCAGATTTGTGCTACTAAATGGAATCACCTGGCATAAAGAAATAGGTCTAATAACATATAATAGACTTCTAGTATTTGTAAACAGTGTAGACCACAATCAGTAAAAGTATAAAAAGCATCTGTCTTTAGACAGTGACATATATACTTAACAGTCTATTTTATAAGCAGCATCTTTAATTTATCAGATATGTGATCATTATTATAAATTTGTATTGTTAAAGATTTTTACAGAGTGCCACACCCAGTAGGAGAACAAGTAAATTTTCATATCAAAAATAGATTAAGGTATGCAATAACAAGATAAAATTGGCAGACACTGTTGGAATATTTATATAATATAGTGCATATTATCTAGGCTAAGATTATATACTTGCTGTTTTTGATAAGTTAAAGCTTGTCTTATCCTCAAACAGGACGCAAGGAAATGGAAGGCAGTTTGCAGTGAGGCAAACCAAATGTCTTGAAAGGAGAAGGGACTAACCACATAAGATTGACTATATTAAAGACTGATAACAGTCTACACTGTTTTCAAAGTGCTGAAAAAAACTACAATTTTAAAATAGTTACTTTAATCTTTGCGGCTGCACATTTCAGAAGACATCAACTATCATGTAGTAATATACTAATAATATGGTGTAAGTAATCAATTATGTACAGCTGGTAATTAAGTAAGTTTGATTTTATAAGTGTCATTAAACTGGGAACTAATTTTACCCAATTAATTTTAATGAACAATTAAGATCAATTAAGTATGTAGTTATAAATTCTAAATTCAAAAACTGCACTGTTTCCAAGGTTTTAACAAACCATTCTTACATATTCAAAATGGAATGCCTAAACTGATACTCATATTAACCTATTACAGAACGACATCAAGGAAATCAAGTCTGCTTTTAGATCACAACAGATATTCAGGTGCAAAACTGATTAAAATCCTGATTCATTAGAATTAGCCATATTTTATATCAATAAACTGGAACATTTCATTTTCTGAACTCTCGTAGGACTATCTCATTAAAATAGCCTTTTCCATATTTATGTTTTATCCTTGAAGTTTCACTTAAATGGGCGAAGAGTGCAAAACTATTACAAAAAAATCCAGTCTGACAAAGTCTACAAGTAAAGTCTATAGGTTTGTGGAAGTAACTGTTTTATATGTCAATTTTGCCAAAGTAACAAGGACAACTTTATTAAAAACATCTTAAAACACATAAATATTAAACTTTGTAAAGCACTTAATATCCTTACAATGTAGTGAGTATCCGAATGAGGTTAATAATTCATTTATTTTATCTAGATCAAGTTGAAAGCCTAGGACTTATAATTACATTTTTGAGTCCATTTTCTGGGGGAAGCCAGTACTTGTGTGCATAAGGTCACCAGAAAAGGCCCCACTAGGGATTCAACCTGCCACCTCCTGAGTGCAAAGGCTGACAGATCTCTTTAGAAAGTATACTTTAATTTCTACCACCTAATGGACGTATTATATTCAGCTATGCAATTGTAGGCTTCCTGACCTCCAAAGCGGAGACCAAATGATTTAATGACTTAAAAGTATTAAGTTACAGTGTTCCCTTAAAACTATTTGAGGGAGAGAAAAAAATCGGCCCACAGCAAAGTGCACACAACATGAAACAATGAAACACAAGCTGAGGAAACAGTCCAAAGACCAAACAAACCTAGAGAAACCATATTAACTATGATTTACGTGATAAATGGGACAATTGTAGTCCATAGGATGATCAGTTAATCTTACAATCATGATATGTAGGAAAAGTCATTATGACATCATTTTCTGTATAACATTGTGCATATCTTTCGCTATATCTTTTTTATTTTGAGAAAACTGTAACAAACCCTGCAGAAAAAGCACACCATAACTGCTCACAAATTTCTTTTTTTTTTATTTTATTTGGAAAAGCATTTCTTCTTTCCACTTTACACCTTTTTATCACATTCTGTGAAATTTGATAAATCACTTTTCAGAGAAAAATATATAACTGAATGAGTAAGTTGGATATCAGCCATGTTCATTTTAGTAATTAATCCTTTGTAAAAATATTTTTCCTATTACCTACCAGTAAAATTAATGGAAAACTGTGCAGACTTTGATCAATGGGTATATTCTACATGATTTAATCTAGATCTACAGTGTTTACAAAAGTATTTCTTTTATTTAGATATGCTTACATGTAGAGGCAATATACAGATGATACACAATGTTACAAACATTAGGCAGGTTTAGAACAAACCTGCTCGAGTATATTATTCAACAGCATTATGCAGAACATAGGATACCTCCTGTGTGGCTTAGAATAAAGAAACTCCATAAAAAATACACATAAATGACAAGCATTGCTTAATGAGCGGATTTCTAATCACTATATGCTCAATTTAAGAAAACAACAAGGCTGAGCTCAGAAGACTTGTAAATCAGTTTGAATTAAAACCAATGACTTTGTTATCAGCTTGACCTAAAATGAATGACTTTTTAATCATCTTGACCTAAAACCGCTGACTTTTTTTATCAGTTTAACTTAAAACCAATGACTTTGTTATCAGCTTGACCTAAAATGAATGACTTATCAATTTAACCAAAAACCAATTTGTTATCAGCTTGACCTAAAACCACTGACTTTTTTATCAGTTTAACTTAAAACTAATGACTTTGTTATCAGCTTGACCTAAAATGAATGACTTTATCAATTTAACCAAAAACCAATTACTTTTTTTATCAATTTAACCCAAAAACCAATTACTTTGTTATCAGCTTGACCTAAAAAAGTTTTTTTTTTCAGTTTAACTTAAAACTAATGACTTTGTTATCAGCTTGACCTAAGATGAATGACTTTCTTATCAGCTTGAACTAATATCTAAAACTGTTTCTGCATGACATGTAGTCTAGTGAAACTCAATCATGATCATAAACATCTTTAATAATTTTTTTCCTGAATTCTGCATGCTATGATACACATTCACACATCTGTAATTTAAAAACAACAACATTTATACACAGATATACATGTTGAGTAATCTCTAATCCTTATCAACAATGACAAGGGAGAAAATAAAAGACAAAGTAAGGGAAGTAAAATAACAACTGCCAATACGGATAAAAAAATTGCGTTACAAACACTGCAGAAAATATTGATGGATTTTTTAGATCAATCGACAAAAATAAGTCCACACGTAAGTACATGTTAAAATTACAATCCATTCAACAAAAGCAAACAGTTCTGTTCATAAATCACCTGAAAATTCATTCTACCCACCACTCACTCACATTAATAAAACAAATTTAAAAAATAACTGTATTTCTGCAAAAAAAATTTTATAAATTAATGTACAGAGGCAACCCTACAAACTGAAGCTCTTCTTTCCTGAATCTCTTCTCAACAAACATTGGTTACTAACAGCTATTTGGTTTTCAAACAGTTTAATGCCAAGTCTGACTGCGTCAAACGCTAAAGTTCTATCAAACTTTGGTAAAATACTGAAAACTTTGGTGATGAATGGAAGAAAACTCATATTTCTGATGGCCATGTCTACATGATTATCCTGATGAATTGCAACTGTGGGGCCCAGTCTAGCAGAATTACTCAAAAAAGGTTTTCAATTGATGCCAAGACTTATGGAATTATCAAAAAGTTTATTTCAACTGAATCCAACCCAGCAGGTTTTTCAACTGAGTCCCAGTCTAAAAAGAGTTAAGTTTATTTAATGCAAAACTTTAATGTCAAAAAGATTTCCCATTGTTGGTTTTCAACTGAAGTCCAGTCTAGGAGGATTGCCTCATAACTAATGACAACAAGATGGAATGGCATCAAATATCTTAAAGGATTAACCAAAAGCTTCATATATGCTGCAATAGTACCGGTAATGAATGATATAATTTAACAAACCTTAAATTGTTAACAAATTTATGGAAAACAATCAGAAATTGCATTGTACATATATTTCAGTACATTTTTCAGCATTTTCATACACAGCGTAACACTAAATATGATAAATATATATACATATACAGCAACCTTACAGAAAATATAACTTTATGTTACACAGAGCTGATACTAGTAATGTTTATGTTGAGTGCTGTATAGTTGAGTGCTGTATATAATCTGTCTCACTTGACCCATTTCGCATTCTTAAACAGTGGAAAAAATGCAAGACTTTTTTGCTTATGAATCATTGGGCTTACATTCTCCCTTTCATGGAAAGTAAAGTCAAAATTTTCCAGAAATGTGGAAAAGGTATTTGAAGGAAACTGACAATTTAGAAAAATAGTTATAAAAAGGAATGTGCTTATTTATCTACATGCATGCTACAATCACAAAATATCTGAGTCACTTCATTAAGTAACACTTTGTGTAACACACTGTATTACAAGAATGCACAAACAAGTTAAAATTTGCATCTATTTCCATTTTCACTAAACATATGAAAAAATCACAAAGTTAATCTGACTTGCATTGATTTCTGTTCAGTGAATTAGGTAAACATTATTAACTTCCATAATCTTTTTCTGATACAGTGAAGTAATAAAAAAGTATACACTGCTTTCTAATCAAGACAAAGAATTTTGATTGCAAGGGCAACGCATGAAAGGAAATATCAAACAGAATAATTTATTCACAGAAACAAGAATATTGAAGCATTGGTGAACATATACCCAGTAACAGTATATGTATGTTGTAGATTTTATATAAATATATACATCTCTCAATGTAAACAGATTGCAGTTTAAAACTCTGACCTAAAATGAAAACAATAAAGATATCAACTACACAAGAATCATAGAATGTCCTCCTCCAAAACGTCCATTTAATTATCTTGTTCTACACAGAATCTAATCTGTCAATAATAAATCAAATAATCTCCAAGATTGCTGATTACAACCTAAGTATTTTTAAGATTACTGATTACAACCAAATAATCTCAAGACTGCATATTACAACTAAATAATCTCAAAGCTACAATAAAATAATCTCCAATATTGCTGATTACAATCAAATAAAGATTGTTTATTGAAAACTGTTCAAGGAAAGTGTTAATGACTTTTTGTGTCTGTACGTTTTTTACTAAAAAATAGTGCATAAGACATGAAGGACTGCAAATTACTGTCGAGGTAAAAAACTTCTTCATAATGGCTCTCTACAAAAACAATATTGATATGAATTATAAAACTGAGCATCACTATTCACCAAAACTTAAATATCCTATTAAAGTTGAATGTCCTAACCATATAAAAATCTATAAACATGACAACTTTTTTTCATATTATATATCAAACAACATTACAACTTTAAATAAATAACAAGAATAACTTAAATAGCAATTTATATATGTAACACTTTAGGTATGTACAAAAAACATATATGGTGTACTATCTAACAAAAATAGGCCTCTTACAAACAAAAGCATATGGGAATTTATTACCTAAATGTTTCAATCTGGTTTTGTTTCTAATATCTAATAAGTACAAAATACAAAAATTCAACAATTTCTAACTAACAGACACAACAAACCAGTGGGAGATCAATTAAATTGTCAATGTAAAATGTATGTGCCAACGTCCTACATAAGTTAATCAATGAAACTAAGTTTGAAATTTTTTGTTTAACATTTAGCCTGATAAGGGCGACAGTGATAGAATTTGCAAACAGCTTGGATCCTGATTAGACACAGAGTAACTTGGCGTCTTAACAGGATCCACGCTGTTTGACACTCGGTCAATTGTTTCTCCAAATATTGGACGATTCTGATGAATTTTAAAATCTAGGCAGATGACATTTTAAGCAGACAACATTTTTCAGCAGGCTAAGGGTTAAATGCAATGGAACTCGTGCAAAGTTTCATGGGGTCATCCATAATGTGTAAAAACTTTCTGAATCCAGGGAATTCAGACTTTGACATTTCAAAGAAGTATGGCGTCATCAGTATTTAGAAAACAAACTGAAATGCAATCTACTTTTCCTCTATCAAGTTTCATCTAGTGAAATACCAAAGGAACAAAGGTCAAAATGATGGCCCTCATTCTGAAGTTCCCCTAAAACCATAGGGTTTAGACTTACATGTGAATACTCTAAACATAAGAAAGTGTTTACACACACAGATTCAGATAAACTTTGTATGAAAGATCAAGAGACAAAAGAAACAAACATTTCCATTTAATCCTGGCATAACTGATTTTGACAAAATAATTGCACTACACACATTTTGATACTGACATCTGCCAAACAATGAGCATCAACATCTAAATACTGTCAAACTTAAACAGTCATACTATTTGTATAAATTTTAAGTACCCCTGTATATTATGTTTAATATCAGTCTCGTAGACAGATAGTAAATAGTACATCAAAAAAAATAAAACCATATTGATAGTATTATTAAAAATTATTAGATTTTATTCACAACCCTTTGTGGCATTGCTTCTTACAAGCAATTAGAAAATATCTGCACAATATAATTCAATATCCTATAAAAAGGGATTGCATCAGCATTGCACATTTGCTGTATTGTATGATCTTTATAAAAAAGTGTTTCTCTAGATGGCAAACTACACTAAATTAGATGGCAAACTACACTAAATTAGATAGTAAACTACACTAAATTAGATGGCAAACTACACTAAATTAGATAGCAAACTACACTACATTAGATGACAATCTAAATGATGGCAAACTACACTAATTTAGATGGCAAACTACACTAAATTAGATGGCAATCTACATGATGGCAAACTACACTAAATTAGATGGCAAACTACACTAAGATGTTTAGCAACATACAATTACTAAGGAGACAGAGATGGCAAATTACACTTATTAAGATCTTTCATCGAAAAAACTATGAATGTGAAAAAAATAGCATTTTTTATACCCTTCATAGACATTTACAACCGTTTGACATCTAGTCTGATTGAGTAATGGGACCAGGCTCATGATATATACAATACCAAACTGAGTGTATAACAAATGTCATGGTTGTCTAGTAAAATAGGTATCCTGTATACTATATGACAGGATAAAAGAATATTTTTTTTTATAAAAATAAAACAGATAACACAGATATAAGCTTCTAAGCTTAAAATAAATGTTGCTTTTAAGAGAACACTTGAGAGCTAGCATGATTAAGCAGATAACATGATCAATCAATATTCAACCTAAAACTAAAACAATTAAGTCATTCAAATTCCCACCAATGCATACCAATCTTGAACATATTTTGGAGGAAAAAAAACTTAGGTGCTGATATATACTTTAGTTGGTCAACTTTTAAAAGAAGTAATATGATAAAATCAACAGTGATCCTGCCAATGTCAATCAAATTTTTTAAGCTGCTTTAGCATCTTTACCCACTATACAGAGAACTTTTTTAAGTGAAAACGTTTTAACTATGCATTTTATGAATTACAGATCATTATGGTGGTGTCTTTTGTCTAACCTGTCCTTGGGTTTACGGAATATGTAGTGGGGCAAACTTTAAGGGGTGGGGGAGTGTCAGATGACATCCTTCCACATTCAAAATGTTCTTGTTGTTTATTAAAGACTTTTGAATAGTTGTGCTGCTTAGCCTTATTTAAACACAAGATCTGTGTCTATCAATGAAATAGGACATCTTGATAGACAGTCCTGGGTGTTAAGTGGAAAATTCACATATCTTGTGAAAAAGTCTCAAGCCAAGTCTGTAGCCAAGTTCTATTCATCACATACCAAAAAAGCTTTCTTTACCCCTTCTGTACCACTGCTGCAGTTATACATGTTGTGCAGACTAGACAGTTGCCAAATAACACTAAACAATGTAACTTGACTGCAGGAGTCCATGAATCCCATTAGTGGAAATTTATCACATGATTGTTTTTTACCCAATCACAGTTACAATTTAATGAGAATATGTACATACACAGGACAGTTTTATAATCTTGTACCAATTGGTCATGTTGTAACAGCCCTTTAGGTCTGGATTTAACACTCTCAAACTGGGGTTTTCATAAGAAACAGAGACACAATGGTCAAGATCTTTTTGTGAAATTTTGATGCACAAGGGTCAAGATCTTTTTGTAAAATTTTGATATCAGGACAATTCTAGTAACACAATAAGATACATATCTGGATGTGATACTGAAGCTTCATTAAGGTGAAAACTGGGTGTACTAATGGTGAAAACTAAAGGTACTAATGATGAAGACTGTTTGAGGTGTACTAATGATAAAAACTGTTTGGGGTGTACTAATGGTGAAAGCTGGGGGGAACTAATGATGAAAACTGTGAGTGGTATACTAATGATGAAAACTGTTTGGGGGTGTACTAATGATAAAAACTGTTTGGGGTGTACTAATGATAAAAACTTTTAGGGGTGTACTTATGGTGAAAACTGGGGGCACTAATGATGAAAACTGTGAGTGGTATTTGTTTGTTTGGGTTGGGTTTTACAGCACCGCACTGTATACTAATGATATACTAATGAGTGGTATACTAATGATGAAAACTTATGAAAAGCATCAGTGACATAGTTCATGCTGAAGTTGTAACTGTATTAACATGTGTCAGTTTTGCAATAAGTAAAGTGTAAGTACTTGTAATAACATCATGTAAAGAAAAGTTTAAGATTTATACACTTCCTCCTTTCTTCAACATGTTACCAATACATTAATTATAAGATCCAATATGCTCAACTAAAACCTCTATATTGTGCATAATTTTTTAATTTTCTTTTATTCTGACCAAGATTTAACATAACACTGAATATCAAAGTTTCAAAAGTATATATGTAATGAAAAAAAAAAAAAAAAAAAAAATGTGGTTATCTATCTACAAGTTCTACAGATAAAATATTTTTAAAATATCTTTTTACAACTAGCATGATCAGGATATCTTTCAGATGTAGTAAAATCAACTGTAGTGAATTATTCACATGATTACCACTTTTTATCATTCATCATTTGCAGAGAGTGATTACTACAGCCATGTGTTATTTTGGGTTATTACACTAGTGTGATACAGCCTAGAATGATATTTAATTGGAAATCTTACTTACACAGTGGTGTTGTCACATATCATTAAAAATATCTTTCAGTAATTGTCTGTTAATACCAAGATTTATCTCTTTGTTCATTTAGAAAAAAAAAACTTTTGTACATGCAAACTGATAATATCCACTGCATTGTACATTTAAGTAAAATGTTTTTGATTAAAGTTTCTTAATACTACTTACTTTAAAACTGACACTACTTTTTTTTTCCTTTACACAACATTACTCAAACTAGATGTAAACTTAAGACTTATGTTTTATCTATTAGACCTTGAAACAAATTAGCTGACCTTGCCTTAGCAAGGATGACATGATTAGGAAATCAGCATGCATTTGTAATTAAATCTTTTGAGTAATCAATTTCGCAAACTTTAGAGAAAGAGTTAAACCTTTTTCACAAAAGGTCATCTTCAATTGGCCAATACTACTTACATACTGTTTCCTAGAAATTCCTATGACAAGAACATTTGGAACTATTTACTCAAAGCAGCACAAACAAACAGACAAAACAAATATAAAAAGAAAAGATAATATCAGAGCATAAACTATCACAAAATAAACGTAGAGAATTTTATTTTTGATAAAGCTCCTATTTTAACAATTGTAAAATAAATGAAAAAAGTAAGGAAGCCATATATAGAGCAATCTTAAAAATATACACCACTAGCGTAGATACAAAAATACATGAAGGCCTCACGTGATCACATACTGAACATACACTCAACAAAAATCAAAAGTTTACTTTATGCAATTATATCATTTAACATGTATGATTATAGAAAAGCCCATGCCTTATATTGTCTTTAATCTATATAACTTTGAGCCTTATTTAGGTTAAACAATTAGAAGAATTCTTTAACATCCCAAATACTAAAGTCAGACTAACATACCACATTAAGTTGATAAAAACTCTTTTAACAATTGCATTGATTTTCATGATTAAAATTCAACAAGTGGAAAACACATCATGGCTTGAGCCTAAGATAAATTATATATGGATTGTGGCATGAGAAAATCAACAACTTGATATGCCATCATGCTAGGGAACTTGTGAGAAATACTGATCATGTCAGTTCAATAGGTGATTGTGTATAGTTCAAATAAACACAGTCTTGTTTCACAAAATGACTGAAATGTTACTATCATACACAGGAGAATTTTCAGCAATTTACAAATAAGTCATGACGACTTTGATCCCTTTAACAGTGTTGAAATAGTTACAGTTCCATTGGTCTTTTCTTCTAAAACTTCACAGTCATGGACGAAGGAAATGATTTTAATATGTGAAAGAATTATTTTCAAACTGAAAATTATTTTTATAATGTTTTTTTTTTTTTTTTTTTTTTGGCTAGACCTTGAAATAACTATACTGATATAACAATGTTTTCTAAATCATTAAAAAGTTTCAAGGCATCAATCATTAACATGATCAAATGTATTTTAGTGTGATGTAGGAAAATAAATGTTGACAATGATGTATCTGATTTTTGTCTTCATTTTTTCATCTGTGAATGTGTAGCTGTAACCCTTTAAGTGCAGAGGTGTCCTCTGCTGGAAAAGTCTTTGTCTGCCAAATCTCTAAAATTTGCCTTTCCTGTAATTTTTTTCAAGAATTACAATCTGAGTGTCAAGTTTGGATCTTAGGTCAGAGGCCGCTATTTGAAGTAATCACTATTCAGTTCCCGCACTGAAAGTGTTAAATGCTTTAACAAGTTCTCCAAACTATATAGTATAAACACTAAAAGTATTTGTATAAAATTTTCCAGCTTGATTTTAGTAAAAAATAAATTGTTTATAACAGTTTGATCAATCTGATGCTTTTTTCATGCCACAACTCAGCCAACACTAGAGACCACTATTACATCTGGGAGTGCCAATAATTACTTCACTACAAAGGTATTAACATTATACTGAAGAAAGAGCAGCACTAAAGGAAATGATTCAAATGTAAAGAATGACCCTGTATATTATGAGCAATGGGTTTAACTTGCATTGTTCACTGCTCCAGATAAGACTATAACTGAGCCTACAACTTCTTGTCTTCCTTAACCCTTAGCCTGCTGCAAAAAAGTGTCATCTGCTTAAACTGTCATCTGCCTGGATTTTAAGATTCATCCAATATTTGGAGGAACAATTGGCCGAGTGTCAAACAGCTTGGATCTGGTTTAGACGTCTGTCACAGTCGCCCTTAGCAGGCTAAAGGTTAAGTATCTATCAAACATTACATATTGCAACAATATGAAGCTTATGAAAAGTCACCAAATTTGTTCCCATGGAAATAGTATGAAGTCTGCAATCAAAACAAACCCATATAAGGAAAAGATTTATGTTCAGAGAAAAATGATCTTAAGATTTAACAAATTTCCAGTAACAACATTCGTATGGGTTTCTCATAAACATTAAAAACAGAAGTTTTATCAGTACAATTTAAAGCCCATTTCAGATCTCCAGATGGTATGTAAAGATGGGGGGCTGCATATGCAGCTGACAAGAAAGAAAAAATGCATCACACCGGGCAACACTGTTTATAAAACATTTCATCAAACTGACCCGGTTTAGATACTTATCTAGAGCTCTGTAAACAGAAAAACTTAATGGATAACATATGTCATGAAATGAAAATGAATTTGTGTCCTTATTGTAAACCTTGTAACCAGGTTGATGTGATTGAAGCATGGAAAGGGTGAGAGTGCCACATGATCAAAATAAGTTCTCTTGATCACATGGCTATCCATTTGTACCAAGAGCTTTATGATCCAGATCCTATAAAGTCTTCTATGTTTCACTCAAGAAAATATTGTATGTAAATTCCTTTTATCCTATCACTTGGTGTACAATTAAGGTTATTATCACAAATAGCTATTTCTTCTGAACTTCATATAAAACACCTGTTGATGTCTGACAGAGAGCAGAAAACTGCTATCTTTACCAGACTTGGAGTGTCTGGGAACTCCGCCACTGGTGCCAAATCCATGACTTTTGTTCACTGGCATGATGAAGGTATGAAGAACCAGATCTTTGGAATGTAGTGATACATCAATTGATATGGGTAATACATCCTGTCTCCACTGACTTTGTCAACATGCCTGGAATAAAATATATAAATTATCGCACTGTGCAATATGCAGAATGAAAGATCAGTTATCACACAGCGCAATATGAAGAATGAAATATATTAGTTATCAAACATGACAATATTAAGAATGAAATATATCAGTAATAACACAGTGCAATATAAGGCATAAACTATTTATCAGTTATCACACCATGCAATATGTGGAACAGTGCAATAAGTAGAATGATATATTTCAGTTATCACACAGTGCAATATCTGGGATTAAATAAATGTTATAATACAGTACAATATGTACAATGAAATTATCAGTTATCACACACTGCAATATCTGGAATGAAATACATGTTATCACACAGTGCAATATGTACAATGAAATTATCAGTTATTATCACACACTGCAATATCTGGAATTAAATAAATGTTATTTGTTTGTTTGTTTATTTGGAATTTAACGTCTCTTTAACAGTATTCCAGTCATATCGCAACGTCCAGCTCATTACAGGTGGAGGAAGACCCCGGGGGACCTCTGTACAC
>JAULCC010028336.1:0-13813 GCA_032358795.1 Nuttallia obscurata | reverse complement strand
GCTAGAACCGCCATGTCGAGGGGGATAGTAGTTAGAGTTTGAACCGAGCAGTAGTCATGTAGTAGATCAGGCAGCCCAGCTATCTGGGCGAGAGTTTCTTAGTTTATGTTAGAATTATGATTTGCAGTAACGCCTAAATAACGCCATTATATTACACTCTCGCAGACAGACAGAACTGAAATGCAGACACTATAAAAATTATATTCTTTGTTCTAATCAACACTCGGTAAAGTTTCTCGGAACTTTCAATTTTTATGAATTATTTAGAAATTTTTAACTTTAGCAGGCGACATTTTCAAACTTGGCACCGGAAGAGTAAGACCCTCTGCATTAGCTTTTCGTTCAGTCCTGTTCCGTTGTCATGGTGTATAAATTCACTCAATTGAACGAACACTCGTACTTCATGTGACCGATAATTTCCTGAACATTTTAAAGGAAAGGGCAACCCTTAAAATAAGTAGATATTACATGCAAGCTATCTTGAAACACTTTACAAAACTGAAAGAAATTTTAGAAATTAGGCTTCTAATAAGAAAGATATTGTTATTTTAATTTTAACAAAATGGTGGATCCTGCGGACGGCCATTTTTAAGTTTATGACGTAACTCCCACACTCTTGTAATTTAATTATCAAAAAAATAATACTGTTGCTAAAGATTTCTTTATGGTTTAAATGCTTAAATACTGATTTTATGGTATAAGTTTACAAACACAATTATAATTGTTTAAGCAAAGTTCATATATTGGAAGTTACTAGCCCTTTTAGTGCTCATTCACTGGCTGACTCCTGGACCTACAATAGCTCATTGCAAAATTTATGCAAATTGGTTTCCAGTTTTTCATGGTTTTCAAATGCTAACAGTTCTTCAATTTAAGTCAGAATTTCAAAGTTCTTTTGCTATCGTAATTCGTTTGGCATAACCACATCCTTTCCATTTTTTAGTTGTATTTTCCTTTAATATATTGAGTCTCACTCAGTGCATGATATCCCAATCGGAACACCTCGGCTATTTCTTCCAAATATAGCTTGCCGGGGACAGCCGAGTGATTACGATTGATGATTTCCATGTAATCAGCGATTTAAAAGGAAGCTTTTTCCTTTGGTCGTTCTATAACCCGTAAGTTTGGCCGTCCGCTAGACGACGTGTGTTTTAACATAAGTGTATTTCTATTCGGGTATACAGTAGGTCGGTTAGGTTTAGGGCAAGCTGAACGTAGTTTTTCTTATGTAAATTCACCAAAATAGGACGATTAAAGGTCTGACCGATACAGCGACAATAGTTTATTCATTTAAAAACCACATCAAATAGTAGTGATTTAATCCGGTAGATGTCGGATAGACAATAAATACAATACATAATCACTTAAACAGGGATATTACCGACACTATTTACATTCATCAAGTATGAAACATGACAGTTGTTCTTACTCTCTGCACATCACGGACGCACAAACAGTTTAAAAACTAACTAAAATAAAATATTTTCATAAAATTTGAACAGGACCTTTTATAGAAACATCTGTAATTGAAACAAATAGATATATGACCAGTATCAAATTGCAGCCAAGTTTGCTTTATTATAATGGCTTCCTCAAATATTTTAAGACATCTATATTTCAATCATATCAAAAGTTTAATTATCATATCTAGCTCATTTCGTAGTAGATGGTTTTTACATTGTACGACATTTATCGATCGATAGACAACTTCCTGTTAATTTGAGCCATATCCTGATGTATGCACTGTTTCATATTAAAAGCAAAGGCAATATCCGGCCTCAACTTGTTCATGTACATTCCTTTGTTCCCATCACCCGGTAGTGGGAAGCCACACTATGCGGTCACTTGACAGTACCATCATGCACCTCCGAAAGAAACTGACATTTTACCTGATGTGTCGTATGCCTTCTCGAAGGAATACAATTATTCCCGTCACAAAAATGAGGGTCGAACTCTGAGATTAAACTTCTATTATTTAGCTTTAGTGATGATATTGCAAGCCTATATGACTTATAGAAACATTTTTGTGTCAATTTCCAGTGTAGAACCAGGCCTGCTGTTTACAAAACTTTTCAATATCAGGATCAGGATCAAATAAATGTTTTTTGATACCCCCAACGTGTCTTTGATATTTCAGATAATCTAACCTCTGCTACAAAAAGTCTAATACCTAAAAAATGCATCAGAAGGGTTGATCTCGATCTTAAAGTTGATCCCAAAGTTGATACCGATTTTATAAGGATCAGTTAAATATTTTACATTTTTCTCTTAAAATATTAGTGTAATATTATTTCAAATCTTTGTTCTTCACAACAATCTGGATCACTTGTATCAATAACTTTAGTCAAAAGGCAATATTGTATGAGAAAATCAATACTTTAAATTTGATCCTGATCCTGATTTTGAAGTTTTGTGATCACGGGACCAGTAGACTAACATGATGTCCAGTGAAGAACAACCTCATTGGACCTCGAGTCCACATCTTTCTGAGCACATGGTGAACATCATGACTCGAATTCTTATACTAAAGAGTTAAAACCAGAACGCTTTATCACGACAAGAAAGCAAGAGGTCTCATTCGGTGTGACTATATGAAATGAATATTGTTTAATAAGGGCTGTAGTCAAACTAGAAGTAGCGATACTGCCACGGTAAAGAACCTACAATGAGAATGCCATGGTAAAGAACCTACAATGAGAATGCCACGGTATAGAACCTACTATGAGAATGCAACGGTATAGAACCTACTATGAGAATGCAACGGTATAGAACGTACTATGAGAATGCCACGGTATAGAACGTACTATGAGAATGCCACGTTAAAGAACCTACTATGAAAATAACACGGTATAGAACTTACTTTAAGAATACCACGGTATAGAACTTACTTTGAAAATGCCACTGTAAAGAACCTTCTATGAGAATGCCATTGTATAGAACCAACAGTGAGAATGCCATGGTATAGAACTTACTATGAGAATGCCACGGTATAGAACCTACTATGAGAATGCCACGGTATACAACCTACTATGAGAATGCCACGGTATACAACCTACTATGAGAATGCCACGGTATAGAACCTACTATGAGAATGCCACGGTATAGAACGTACTATGAGAATGCCACGGTAAAGAACCTACTATGAAAATAACACGGTATAGAACTAACTTTAAGAATGCCACGGTATTGAACTTCCAATGAAAATGCCATGGTATAGAACCAAATATGAGAATGCCATTGTATAGAACCAACAGTGAGAATGCCACGGTATAGAACCTACTATGAGAATGCCACGGTATAGAACCTACTATGAGAATGCCACGGTATAGAACTTACTATGAGAATGCCATGGTAAAGAACTTACTATGAGAATCCCACGATATTGAACCTACTATGAGAATCCCACGATATAGAACCTATTATGAGAATGCCACGATATCAAACCAACAATGAGAATGCCTCGATAAAGAACCTACTATGAAAATGCCACGGTATAGAACCTACTATGAGAATCCCACGATATTGAACCTACTATGAGAATCCCACGATATAGAACCTATTATGAGAATGCCACGGTATAGAACCTACAATGAGAACGCCACCTTATAGAACCTCCAACGAAAATGCCCAGGTATAGAACTTACTATTAGAATGCCACGGTAAAGAACCTACCATGAGAATGCCACGGTATAGAACCTACTGTGAGAATCCCACGGTGTAGAACTTACTTTGAGAATGCCACGGTATAGAACCTACTTTGAGAATGCCACGGTATAGAACCTCAAATGAAAATGCCACGGTATAGAACCTACTATGAGAATGCCATGGTATAGAACCTACTGTGAGAATGCCACGGTGTAGAACTTACTTTGAGAATACCACGGTATAGAACTTACTTTGAAAATGCCACGGTAAAGAACCTTCTATGAGAATGCCACGGTATTGAACTTCCAATGAAAATGCCATGGTATAGAACCAAATATGAGAATGCCATTGTATAGAACCAACAGTGAGAATGCCACGGTATAGAACCTACTATGAGAATGCCACGGTATAGAACCTACTATGAGAATGCCACGGTATAGAACTTACTATGAGAATGCCATGGTAAAGAACTTACTATGAGAATCCCACGATATTGAACCTACTATGAGAATCCCACGATATAGAACCTATTATGAGAATGCCACGATATAAAACCTACAATGAGAATGCCTCGATATAGAACCTACTATGAGAATGCCACGGTATAGAACCTACTATGAGAATCCCACGATATTGAACCTACTTTGAGAATGCCGCGATATAGAACCTATTATGAGAATGCCACGGTATAGAACCTACAATGAGAATGCCACCTTATAGAACCTCCAATGAAAATGCCAAGGTATAGAACTTACTATGAGAATGCCACGGTATAGAACTAACTATTAGAATGCCACGGTAAAGAACCTACCATGAGAATGCCACGGTATAGAACTTCTGTGAGAATCCCACGGTGAAGAACTTACTTTGAGAATGCCACGGTATAGAACCTACTTTGAGAATGCCACGGTATAGAACCTCCAATGAAAATGCCACGGTATAGAACCTACTATGAGAATGCCACGGTATAGAACCTACTGTGAGAATGCCACGGTATAGAACTTACTTTGAGAATGCCACGGTATAGAACCTACTTTGAGAATGCCACGGTATAGAACCTACTATGGGAATGCCACGGTATAGAACCTTCTATGAGAATGCCACAGTATAGAACCTACTTTGAGAATGCCATGGTATAGAACCTCCAATGAAAATGCCACGGTTTAGAACTTGCTTTGAGAATGCCACGGTATAGAACCTACTTTGAAAATGCCACGGTATAGAATTTACATCGAGAATGCCACGGTATAGAACCTACAATGAGAACGCCACGGTTTAGAACTGACTTTGAGAATGCCACGGTATAGAACCTACTTTGAAAATGCCACGGTAAAGAACCTCAAATGAAAATGCCACGATATAGAACCTACTGTGAGAATGCCACGGTGTAGAACTTACTTTGAGAATGCCACGGTATAGAACCTTCTTTGAGAATGCCACGGTATAGAACCTCCAATGAAAATGCCACGTTATAGAACATACTATGAGAATGCCACGGTTTAGAACTTACTTTGAGAATGCCAGTGTATAGAACCTACTATGAGAATGCCACGGTATAGAACTTACTTTGAAAATGACACGATATAGAACTTACCTTGAAAATGCCACGGTATAGAACTTACTATGAGAATGCCACAGTATAGGACCTACTTTGAGAAAGACGAAAAGAGTGGCCATGGCTCAGTCGGTAGAGCATTTGGCCAGTCAGCGAAGGGTCCCGGGTTCTAGTCCCGGTCAGGCTTAAAATTGACTCCACGATGGCAGTTGTTGCTGACAATATTTTATGTCGTTATAGACGTACTACGTCGTAACTGTTGTCAAGCCAGTCTGTGTAACATACGCTGCACGCCTGTCTTCTGTGGTTCAAATTGCCAGTCAACCACACAGTGAAGAATACTAAATTGTCTATTCATTAGGCAACTGACAACTTTCACAGATGAAAAAAGCGGTGAGAGACAAATGACCATATAGCGTTCTTATGGCGAAAATTTTTAATCGTGAAAAATGTGGTCAATGATAGTGTAAGAAAAAATTACGTCACATGATCAGGGAATGACCATTATGTTGTAATGACAATAATTCATCATCGTGAAAACTGTGGTCAATGATAAGAAACATTACGACACATGATCAGGAAACGACAAAACGTAAAGCAAAATTTTCAATAATTTCAATTAAGTGTCAATTTCAATTCATGCGGGCAAAGATGATATGAATATTTGACTAATGTTAACACAACAACCCCCTCTTTTTTAAACAAACACTCCGATCAATGAAAGAAATCCTTCCCTACCTTCCCCTATTATTATTACTCTTAATCTAACACTCTTACTCTAACAACTGCAACATCAATCACTACTACTACTACTTATACTAACACAACAAGTACAACAATAGTTTCTTCATTTATCAAAGGTAATACTAAGTACTTCTACTACTTTTACTTCTAACACAACGCATGGTATATCATCAGTTACAACTAACTCTATTGCTAATACTAAGCACATGTAAAACAACAAAAACTTTACTACTACTAATACTACTACTACCACCACTACTACTACTACTACTACAACAACTACTACTACTGCTGCTGCTACTACTACTACTACTACTACCTACTACTACTACTACTACTACTACTATTACTACTACTACTACTACTACTACTACTACTACTACTTCTACTTCTACTACAACTACTACTACTACTACTTCAACTACTAAGGGTCAAACACACCACATACCTTATTGCAAACTTCCAGATATATACTAGGCGAGCTATCTTCCTGTTTATCCTATCACAACAGTGTAATATATTTCATCTAGTATCTATTAAGAAATCTTAAATACACCAGTTTACACATGACGACCATACTGGACAAAATTAATAAGAGTCCTTTCCAACACTCGTAGTTGCGATGAACTAGAATCCCTGTCTACTTCAGTAATTATGGACAATGTCACTATTAAACATGTCATACAGAGCTGTTGCAATTCTTGTCACGTGAAATGTCATTATTTTAGTCAACATGAAATGTCATTATTTAAGTAAACAAGGAATGTAATTATTTAAATCAACGTGAGATGTCATTATTTTAGTCACGTGAAATGTCAGTATTTAAGTCAGCATGAAATGTCATTATTTTAATCAACATGAAATTTCATTATTTAAATCAACGTGAGATGTAAATATTTTAGTAAACATTTAATGTCATTATTTTAGTCAACAATGTCTCAAGATATCATTATATGTTGAACATTGTTTATATTCTTATGTTGACATATATTTAAGGGACATCTCCAAATGTTGACATATATATTCGTTTACAGATTTATCCAAAATGTTGACTTTAAATTATGGGTCATAGCCAAATGTTGAGTATGTTTAAAAGAATATCCAATTGTTGACTTTTATTCACGGGACACCTGCAAATATACGAGACATATATTACTGTTGAGTTGTCTTTACGAGACATATATAAATATTGAGTTGTCTTTACGGGACATATATAAATGTTGAGATGTCTTTACGGGACATATATACATGTTAAGTTGTCTTTACGAGACATATATAAATGTTAAGTTGTCTTTACGGGACATGTATTAATGTTGAGTTGTCTTGACGAGACATATTTTAATGTTGAGTTGTCTTTATGGGACATGTATAAATGTTAAGTTGTCTGTATGGGACATATATAAATGTTGCGTTGTCTTTACGAGACATATATAAATGTTAAGTTGTCTTTACGGGAAATGTTTAAATGTTGAATTGTCTCTACGAGACATATTTAAATGTTGAGTTGTCTTTGACGGGACATGCATAAATATTGAGTTGTCTTTACGGGACATGTATAAATGTTGAGCTGTCTCGTAATGACATATATAAATGTTGAATTGTCTTAACGAGACATATTTAAATGTGAATTGTCTTTACGGGGCATATATAAATGTTGAGTTGTCTTTACGGGACATGTATAAATGTTGAGTTGTCTTCACGGGACATATATAAATGTTGAGTTATATTTACGAGACATATACACATGCTGAGTTGTCTTTACGGGACATTGAAAAATGGTATCTTGTTTTTACATGTATTGAGTCGCGTTTATGAAGCATGTGCAACTTTTGACTGACGTTTAGGTAGCATCGGCAAAGATTGACATATATTTATAGAACACATTCATAAGTGATGTTTTCATTATTTTAGTGAAAAGTTAGCGATGCTAATGGAACGAAAATGTTGGCTGCTTTGTAGGGCATACGCATACGAATAATAGCATCTGTTGAGTTGATATATTTACACATATAGAGATTGTTTTAGAGGACACACATATAATTGATGATGACATATGTTTTGAAGACACACATATATAGTTGATGATGATATATATTTGGAAGACAAACACATATAACTGATGATGACATATGTTTGGAAGACACACATATACTTGATGATGACCTATGTTTGGAAGACACAAATAGAAGACTGACCCGTGTTCTCCTAAGTTTGGAAAGTTTTTATTCAATAACACCTAAAAGGTCATTAGACCCATGAGAACAATATATTTACAATATTACGAGACAGACGAAAAGCTAACAGAAACAACTGACCATGGAGAGGGTATATTTGTTTAACCCAATACTTTTAGCAGTAACTCTTTCTCCCGCATTTACAAAGAGAATGGACTCAGATCAAACAGCTCTTGTTAAAGCTGAAAGATCATGATCCACACTGTTTGCGTCTACAGGGTAATAAAATAAAGTATTCACTGTTAGCTTTGCTAATAAAACACATTGTTTATGTACTTATATAAATATTCAGTTAAGTATGCATATAGAGTTGATTAAAAAAAAATTGAACAGTTACGAAGGCAAGCGTTTACCTTTTACTCCACAAGATATATTTCGGACTTATCTACAAGTAAAGAATCTGATGAAAAATATGAAAATCTAGGTAAACCGTGCAAAAATTTGTAATTTTTGAATTGTACTAATACCATTGTACTAATATCACATGATCCAGCACAATGTACAAATGGACATCATTTAAATTGTAACATCAAACTTGTCTATAGTGTGCTTTATAACTGCGATGAGTATACATCAACAAATACGGCTAAAGGAAGTAAATGGCAAAAGGATCCGTGTATGGGGGAGCAGACATCCCGTCATTCACGCCACTATTTATCAATACATACCGCAACAATAAGACATAATTAGAAGGGCATTTCCGAAGTCAGCTAGCTGCTTTTTGTTTAGTTGGTTTTAATGTGAATTTCCTAATCACCGACACATTTCAAGTCATATTACGACTTTTCCTGAGCATTTCGTGGTGGGAAGGATAGCCCCCCCCCCCAATCCCCCACCCAGCCCCCAGCCCCATGCGCCCTGGTTAGAACCACGGACCTTCCACATGCTGCCTGGATAACTTTCTCACATAAAAGATGGCGTGGTCAGATCCAGGATTCAAACCAACAACTACACAGTGGTAAAGGCCGCCTTTACCACTGTGTGTTATGCCTATATATATATTGTAAAACACGACCTGTCGTCCTTTCTTAAGCGAATATTTATAATTAATTAAAATAGATTTTATTTGCATATTAAAGTATAGTATAGAAATGGGATCGGGCCACACGTTCTAACAAGCATTTGTTACGGCACTGTCCCAGCCAGCGAAAACTCTAGATACAATTAATCAATACTAATTAATAATTCTAGATGGAACACATGTATATTAAGAATGATGAGAGTGTGGTTGACTTATCAATAGTTCAAGCAGTTTTAACAGGCAATTGTCTATAGATATGCTAGTATTCTTGTGTTTGTATTTAAAGGTCCCTTCCACATATGCATGTGCGGATAAAGAGGGGTCCAGGGGTCGAGTCAGGACCCCATCCCCATTGAAAACCTTTAAAAACAGGAAAAGATAAAGAAGAGAAGAAGGACAGATATGACATTTTTGTCATAGTAATCGTTGTTGTTTTCCTTATACTAGAGACCGATATGTATCCGCAGTTATATACTTCACAGGCAGTTTAGCAGCTGCTATCGGATCGGTCAGACCCCACTGAGAAAATGGCTGGATCCGCGCATGAGAGGCATAGTCTATGTCTGTGGTAGAAGGGCTTTTAAACAATGACATTTATAAATGGAAGCTGTTCTAACATCCTTTTTGGTATCATCATTTTGCATTAATAATTGTGCTTATTTTGTTAAATTCATATAAAAAATCTTCTGCAGTCCGAATCGTCTAGCGGCGTCAACAGTATTGGCAAAGGGAAGTAACTTCTGAGAGGAAATTGCGCTGTGGAGGCCAAAAAGTTGTAACCATGTTGTCTCCCTGGATTGTTTCAGCAGCTGAGAAAAAATCAATCACCCAATAAGATCATGTGTTACAAAATTTATCTCAAGTTATTAATTGGAGAGTCGAATGGGTATCGGAAATATCTGGTTTATGTAATGATATTGAAAAGAACAAACTCAAACAATGAAAGAAAAGAAAAAAATAGACCGGCTTTGTTTTGTTCTTGACAAACTGGATATTTTTTCGCAAAAAAGACGCTATAAATGGATTTTGAATTATATATACAGGAGGCACCTGTTAACAGACAATTTCGACTTCCTTTCCATTTCAATTATTCTCAGCCTTGGCAAATGGCCACCATTACTGTAAAGAAATGGAGAATTCTGCAGAATAATTTCTAAGCTAGAATCCCACACGCACGGAAAACCGCCATACACAATCTGATATATTTATCATGTACACCGCATAGTGGGCCCAGCCAAGCAAACAAATGAAGTCTGTATTAAAAGGATGGCCAAAATTTTGGCGGGCTCCTGTATTGGGAGTTTGACAGAAGGAACAAGATATGCCCCCCATTTCACAGGTGGGGTAGATCTAGATATTTATAGAACATTTGTTGATGTAAATATCACGTTATGAGTGCTGTACGCTCACCTGAGTGGCTCGTATACTTGTAGGTGTAAAAGCATGCAAACGATTTCTCGAGGGTTGCGGCATTCCTGATAATCATTTGCTTTTGTGCCAGACTCGTAATTAATATACCTTTAGATAGCGCGTGTATTCGCAGGTAGAGAAACGGGCTTATCAGTAGGTGTAAAAGTGTACTATAAAACGTTTTGTAGAGAAATTCATTCACAGAGAGTAAATGTCTGGCAACACGCCCTGAACATGCCTACTTTATTAGTTGTATAAGGTGATGTACCCTAGCTTTTGTTTTTTTTAGAAGGATCACATATTAGAAGTATAGAAGGATCACATCACAAATTGTATTTAATGCTCCTTGCCATTTCAAAGTATAGAAATTTCTTATAGCACTTGATGACATTTACAGACCTAAATCTGTACTAACTGAAGTGTCGATCCTATCAGAGACACTGAATATTATATGTCGCTGGTCATACTTTGTATTTGGTGAAATTCAGTTCTTTGATTGCTTAATTTGTCAAACTTTTCATTCTCATAATTCTATTGTGTTACCCCAAGTAACTATGACCTAATTCAAATCCTATTGGCGCATGTACAAATTGAGACCTTATCGCAAATTGAGATCTTATCGATGCTTTTTCAGTATATTCTAATTCAAGGTTTAAGATATCCTGAATCTCAAGATTCTTTTTTATGATCAGTCACAACTGGCATTAATGCAACTTCACAGTAATGCGCATGTGAAAATCATGTGATGATGGAAATTTAATGTCCAGGTAGAGATTTATAAATCTTTTTTTCCAGTATAGTTATTTTATGGCATTGAACAAAATCATTTTGCATGCTGTGCTTGCTGTGGGCTATCTAATCAACATGGGTCCTGATAAGGACTGGCCACAAAACTTTCCAGACAAAGGTCATACATCTTATAGAATACATTACATTGGTTTATGGCCCTGCAGTCACAACATATCCTCACCATGGGCCCATTTTTATCCATTATGATCTATTTTTGTTGGGGTTCAGGTACATACACAGGAACAGTATCTTTGCCCCTTACCGCTGTGGGTGCCAATTCGGGTTTTGGCACTTTGGATTTTTCAAGTTAAAAATTCTTCCAGCTGGCTTGCAGTAGGTTGATGGTTCTACCCCAGTATGCTCTGTGCCTGTAATGACGTACAGGGGTCACTCGGGGTCTTCCTCCACCTGAAATGTGCTGGACATCATGATAAATTCCAAATAGACAAACAGGAATGGTATTTAGATGATTTAGATGAAGAATCAAATATGACTATGACAACACAGACACATGCTAGTGTTTGTAATTTAATAGAAAAACTTCGTATCTAGTGAAGAGGAAAAATTGTTTTTTACCTTTAATAAATGTCCCCCTTTCGGACAATGTAACAGCCCTGGGCACGTTTAATAAAGGTGATAGGGTATGCAAGTTTTAGCAACAATTTTGGTTTGCTATATGATATTTCAGTTTTAATTTTTTGTTGAATGGTTGTATAATGTATTACATGTGAAATTGGAAGATTAAGATGTAAGTTTAAATTATTTGACTAGATAAAAACTGAGCGGAACAAGTGAAAAGCAATTGACATTTTCTTAAAGACATAATAAGGCTCAAAATTGCAAGAACATCAAATGAGTATGTGTATAAAGCAATATTGGGTCACAAAATTGTTTCCTTCCCTACTATGAATAGGAAAAACACAATTATGACAATAACAAACTTAAAATCGTGTGTCTATTAGCACATCATTGTTGACATTCTGTACTCTGTTGAAACAAACCAGACTCCTTCATATATAACCTGAGGTTGCTCATTGACACTATATATACACACTTGGGGATGTTCGATGACAGCACACACATGGTGGTACACATTGAATACTAAAAACTTATTCAACCATATCATGAGATGCATTCATGATATTTAGCCACAAATGGATGGTGTCTGATATACCTTCAAGCTGCAGAATGTAAACCATACCTCGAACTACTGTGACAGTAAAGTCAGAAATAAACACAAATATCTATCGATGACAAATAGTTGATGGAATTTCACACAGTAAACTTCACATTTTCAGTGAAAGTTTTTATTCATGATTATGTACACAGGCACTAAATATTATAATGCATATTTAACACAGTTTTGAGCTTTATTATGGTTTGAAAGACATAATCGATTGTCTGTGAAAGATCAATTATTTATTAAAATTGGTCATCAGTGAAACGCTATTATAAATTTAGTTTACTTAAATATTTGACTGGCATAGCCTATGAATTCATTAATGTAATGCTAAATTATTCACAAATGTTTAGCAAAAAACATTTTCTTGTGAGCTAATAAAAAACTTCTCATTTGTTCAAAAGAGAATTATTTTTGCTAACATAAATGTGTACCATTTCATAATGGGTGAAGATTCTTCTGCATTATTTACAGGGAAAAGGACCTAAAAGAATGAAGGGCAAATTTCCAAAGCGCTCTGATGGAAGTTTTTCTGATAGCTCCAACAGCTTTATTAGACAGGTAGGAATATGATCAATTTTTATCAGCTAGGCATCAGGTTTTCTACGACAGAGCTGAAATATTAACTACAATATTTTTATTTGATATTCCACAGAAGAGGAAAAAACAACAAATTCTAAACTCTGGACATGTCTGTTACTTCTTATGAAACTAAACAGAAATGACCACTGATATAGTTTTTACCCCATATTTAATCAAATTTATTTTTGAAATTGCACATTTATGGTTTAATGAGAGAATTATAACCCCCTGGATTTAATGCTATATCATTATGAAAAGTGAGAAAAAAAACCAGCCCTAAGGGTTTTCATTAGGAGCAGGAGGAGGAGGCTGAAATGGCTGCTGCTAACATTATTTTTGCTAAAAAGTGAACAGTTATGTTTTCTAATCAAGCTGTTTTAAGCTCTACTGTTGAAGGATAGCATACCTCATGTGAAGGATAGCATACCTCATTTGAGGTATGTGAAGGATTGCATACCTCATGTGAAGGATAGCATACCTCATGTGAAGGATAGCATACCTCTTGTTAGTAATGCGAAAAATAGCATACCTCATGTGTGGTATGCAAAGGATAGCATACCTTATGTGGATAACATACCTCATGTGAAGAATAGCATACCTCAAGTGGATAGCATACCTCATGTAAAGGATAGCATACCTCATGTGAAGGATAG
>JAULCC010028225.1:0-15441 GCA_032358795.1 Nuttallia obscurata | reverse complement strand
AAGTGCCCAGACCGGAATTCGAACCCACAGCGGTGAGGGGCTGAGAGATTGCAAGTCAACGACTATAACCACTCGGCTACGGAGGCCCCCGACAGTCTTCTTTACAAAGACAATAATTTTTCTTTTGCTGATTTAGCTGTTTGATCCCCAAAATGAGGCAAATGAGAACTTTTGGAAGCTAATGCGGCAAGTGTTAGTATTGCACATTTGCTTCGTTTTTGAGGCAAAACAGCTAAAGTGCTGAGATAACTATTATCATCTATGAAATATATATGAATAATGTTTTCCGATTAGCATAGGCTATATTTCAAAACAATAAATGTAAAGTAAGAATACTTAAACCCTTTTGAAAGTTTGAACCCATGCTTGCACAATAGCTGAAATTACGTCAAAGGTCATGTGGGTTTACCACACTGCATCTTACAGTACTATGAATTAGGAATCTCTTGAAAGGGTGGCATAAAAAGCATACCGTAGTATCAAAACATAGTACTTGTTTTTATTTTGGGCAACACAGTTGTCAGAATAGAATACATACTTTTTTTTCCCTCTTTAGACATTGTAACTAAAAAATCATAAACATTGCAGGGCAGTACAAATCCCATAGCACGACGCCCAGGACAAGTCGAAAATCGCTCCGGGCAAGTCCCTCATTGCAAGATCTTAGTCCCGGGCAAGTGCCATTTTCTAAAATCCTAAGTCTCGTAGTTAAAACCTATTACATAGACAATCACCGATAATAATCTGCATATCACCCTCCAGGCAATGTATTCCCTGCATGGGGTATACCAGTACACAACTTGCACCAGTGTTGATTACACACCTCGTGTTCGCTGGCAGGATATCCCCTAATTATGCGGCGTGTATAAGCAGCTTGGTAATCCAATCAATAGAATTAACATGCCAATTAATCTGAGAGTAAAAAAAACACACCTCGATTATCCAAATGCAGTATTAGCTACATGTCATGTCCCCCGCCAAAATGCCATTTTACCGGTTCCCTACATTTGCCCCGTAATCCGTTCAGTAACAGTCTGCTAACACGAGGTCATGCACACTTTCGATAAATAAATCGTACCAAGATGACGGACAATCTTTGTTTCAAGTTCAATATTCTTGTTCACAATTTTCATTGAAAAAAGTTTTTGTCAGCGATACCGAATGACGTTCATCAATAAAAATGAACACATATTGTTTGCATAGATATTCGAAGTTGGTTAGAGTTACTTCCCTTGGATACTGAATCTAATAAAAATAAACATGCCCAATATTTATTGACAGTTTAACTGAGTTTATCAGTAACACAATGGATCATCCTGTCCTCTTTTCATCTTGTACAGCAACAACAATACTAGTTGCATCTGTTAACTTAATTTTATGTTTGTTTTATCAAGATAAAATTAAGAATTACAGTAAAATCTTGTCCATGTATTGTAATGACAGTATCACATCTTAGATATCTATTGTATGGATTATAAGCATGTTCCTGCATTTTCAACATAATCATTAGTGTCCGGAGAAATGGGACATTCGGTGTCCTGAGAAATGGGACAAGTGAGAATCTTAGCAGGACAAGTGGCTTTCTGAATGTCACTTGTCCTGGACAAGTGGCAAAAAAATATTTTTGTACAGCCCTGCATTGCTAGAAATTTCACAGGCTCCCCTATCCGATATTGACTCCTTCCAAAGATAGCAATAAGCTTCACTTGTTCCCAAATACTAAAATTAAAAGTATTCAAACCTTGTTTATAATACAGACTAGATTCAAATGCCTTGGGAGTCATCAGTACCTCCTCAAGGTTAAAGCAGGCAGCCAAAAAAGTTTTTTGTTTTCTTTCGTGCTGTTTTTTCTGTCTTGTTCTTTGTTGTCCCTTGCTAGAACTTTGTTTTTAATATGACTGTCATATTTCTTCTTTCATTTTTTGCTTGTCATTCTCTGTTGCATTTTTGAAACAGTTACATAAGTCACATTGGTCCTTCATGGGTTTTTGGAAAGCAATGTTAAACTGAGTGTTAAATATATGTCTGTACATATTGAAGGAAACTTCCCTTTTTGCTCATGCTATTGATAAAACTGATACATTTTTTGCCACACTGAGATCTTGGCTAAGATACATTTTTTTACTGTCTTTCCTGCAGTAATGACTCTCAACAGCTGGAAATGACTTAATATGTGATACTACAAAATCAACTTTATCTTGTGATGTTTTATTTGACCTATTACTCTGACTGCCATTATGGTCCAATTCTACCATTCCAGTTATGTTTTGGACTCTTTCAAAGCAGTTTGAATTCTCTGAGGAGAAATATTCAAAGTATGGAGGAAAAAAGTCTTGCACACTCTAACATTTGTATTATTCAATGGCGAAGACCACATAAATGAATTTTCTCTTTTCCGATTACTGGACTGTTTTTGCTTTTCTTTTTCTGTAGTGCAGAATATTTTAGTAGAAACTGCCTGTTCCAAAAACTATGGAAAATACTTTCTCTGTCCTCTTCTGTGATTATATTATGGCATTTAAAGCGACACCTGACACCACACCCTTTCTTAATCTTCTTGGCTTGTTTAAGTGTACCTTTACTGTTGACATATCTTTGTCCAGTGTTAAATCCCTTTTTATCTTTATTTCTCTTCCAATTGTCTGGGTTTTTTGTTCTCTTCCTTACTCTAACATGTTCTGTTGGGTTTATATTGTCAGAAACACACTCATCAAAGTTTACATCTCCTACCAGTTCCTCCATACTATGTTTCCACCAGGCCTTTCTATGGTATCTGTTTCTGCAGATATGCTCAAATCTATGTCTTCCTCAGTAACCCCTTCAACAGTTATTTCTCTAGTTTTATGTCAAAATCCTGACCCACCTCTATGTTGAACTCATTTTCAAGGTCATTACAATTCAATTCACTCAAACCATCTATTTATTCTTCAAGAACCCCTTCTACAGTAATTTCTCCTGCTATGTCAAAAAAATGAATATATTAATATGAAATAATATAAAATCGTTGTTGTAATAATGTGTTGTTTTTGAATTTTCCATTTCTATCCTGCTATGTCCAAATCCTGACCTATGTAATTAAAAGGTTCTATGGTAATTTCTTCAGCTGTATCCTGATGTTTATTTCCAGCATTGATACCCAGCTGTTCAATCTCGACCATGCCAGAAACTGTTTCTTCCTCCTGTGACAATAATGTTTCCTCTACATAAATTTCATGGCCACACACCTCTTCTTCTTTAGAACAGTAACTGTGCTCTGTAACATTGGTTGAAGTGATTTACCAGCAACTTTTAGCTTTGTTCTAGTGTTATGAACATCTATTCTCTTTTTGAGTGAATTTGCGTTTCTTACTTCTTCTTTTCTTCTCTTTACCAGAATCAAAATCTGATGAGTCTGATTCTGAGCAACTCTTATCCAACATTTTCTTCTCAAATTGTGAGAATTTGTACTCACTTCCTGCAGAGATGTGATCTGAATGGGAACTGAAGTTGTCATCGTTTAGGAGTTCTGACAGCTTTGACAATGGAATATTATCTTCATATAATTCAGTTGCTGAATTCTCACTACTGCACATTTCAACAGAAAGCAAGCTTTCATCTGAATTTGATTGCATTTGCTCATCTTTGATGTTTTTTATTTTCTCATCCATTGTATCTTTAATGATCTGTAGAGTACATGAATATTCTCCTTCTGATATATCAGAAAAGCCTTCAAAGTCATCTGTATCACTTGTAACTGTATCATCTACAATTTCTACATGAGTGGCCTCAAAATGTATTAATTGAGAATTTGTATCACCTAAGCTTAATGCAAATTTTTCTATAAATAGGATCAAGTTCTCCAAGGTGCTGTAAGAAGTTAATACCCCTTTTCCATCAGCTTCTACCATGCCGCTACTGTTTCGTGAATGTGGGTCAAACACATGATACATGTCATTCTCTCTCATAATTGCTTTAGTGTAGCATTTTATTGTCAAAAGGAGGCACTTTTCGATCTGTCCAATGGTTTCAGTCAAACTCACATAAGGCTTGTCTGGTTTACTAGTAACCCTTGAAATTGACCCAGCTTCAGGTTTTAATATTTTCAGTTAGCAATTGTTCCATTGATTTGGGAGGTCTGTGACTAGTAAATAATTCTCTAGCTGTCCCCCCATCATTATATTGTAATAGATATCATCTCCTTTATGTAAATTTGCATCCAGGTCTTTTTGGGTCCATTTTGATACTTTCCTGGTAGCTGTATAATGAATCATTGCTGCGTAGCTATTTGCCACTGCTTTCCTTGTACAAAGTACTTTTCATGGCACTGATGGTTAGATGCCATAACAGACGACATACTGAAAAAAAGTTGAAAACTGTAAAGAGAATGTAACATTCATCCGATCCCTACCTAGTAAACGGTCTGTTTTCTGATTTTGAACACAAACTAACTCTAACTTTCCTTGCTGATTGAAAGAATCTCAAAAACTTGGCACATTTCTTCAAAGTAATAAGACAATTTGTCTCAAACAAGAAGCAGGTCTGTAGCTCTAATGTATAATCCTGTTCAGAAGTCAAAATTAGGATGAAAATATCATCTTGTCTCACTTCCACTATGACAACATTGCTGTTGCTCTTGTGACAAGCATATGTAAGGCTAGACATGTGGTCTGTGACCATCCTTGTTTAAATCTATAAGATCACATGAATACAATGTAATGTCAGCAAAACTTTATGGTGTTGGACACGTTGAGATTTATGAAAAACAATAAAGCACAATTTGTTGAATCATTTAATCAGCAGATACCCACCATTTACTTATGATGTTTTCACTACATTCATCAACAGGGTAATTTTGCAAGCTTTCTGACCTTTAATACTAAAAAGCTAAAACAAATTGTTTTGGAAATCTTCATCAAATCATGAAATTACCAAAATAATAGCTGTTTTGTATACCTACAACTAAAATATGATGAAATGTGAAGGGGGCTCCATGGCCAAGTGGTTATGGTCATTGACTTGCAATTTTTTAGCTCCTCACCACTGCAGGTTTACCTCATTTAGAGAATAACGTGTATTGCTTGTTTTTGCTGTTCATTTGGTTCTTTGGGAGCATGCTCACAGAACACTGACTTGAAGTACTCTTTCTGTTTACTCAATACTTAATGATTTTAAGCCTAGAGCTACATGTGCTTCTGCGCTTAGCAGTGAGGAGTATATGTGCAGTGCATAGTACGATAAGGATTAAAAGATGAAAATTAACAAATGCAGGACTCGACTTTTTAACTTCCTTACTCACTTTTGAATTTATTATAATATTTTTACTTTTACATGTATGATGATTGATTTAGGTTGTTTTGCTCACAGTTATATATAGCACACACAAATGTGTTACCTTAATTAACTAGAAGTAGAAAGTGCATTTGAGAAAATTACGTACAAATATGCCTTTTTCACTTGCAGAAAAGGAAAGTGTCTTAAAAGTTAACCAACATTTTAATATTTGGCTTGCATTATGCAATTTTGCCAGTGCAAAATAAGGCCATGATAGGTATTATTTTAAGATAGAAATTTGCTCATATTACAGATAGAAGATGAGCCCAATAAAGTGCATGAACAGGATAGAACTTCTGTTAAACAACTCATAGTTGGCCTCATGTTGAAAAGTCCAGAACAAATACAGAAACAGGTGAGTTTGTGAATTGGACTTTATGACACATCACATGGACATGTTATATGGCTGCTTGAAAGATACATTGAATCACATACTTACATTGCAATAATAATATATGATTTGGATTTATAAAAGTAGTGAAACAGTCATGGAAATTTACTGATGCCTTTTATGTAACTTTAGTCATTCCTATTAAGTAAAACCTGTCACAAGGGCAGATGAATATATATATATAAAGCCATTTTATCGTCAGATAGATTTTTGTTTATTTGATTTACGTCACTGTGTTAAAATTTAGATTTTTTGTTGCCTAGACATGATGAAAAAGTTTATTAAAGCCATTTATATATAATAAAGCTAAAGAACATGTTAAAATCACATTATTTAGTGCCTGTGTAGTTTGCTATGTCAAATTTACAACCATTCTTTGTAATCGATAGGTAAATGTGTTAATTCCTGATTTTACAATCATAGTAGTAGGTATTTTTTACATTCTGCAGCTAGGAAAGTATATCGGATGCCCTTGATGTGTGGCTAATTATCACGAACACATCTTTTGATGTGATTTAATTAATGTATACCATTCAATGTGTACCACCATGTGTGTGATGTCATTCGCATGTGTGCACACGAGGGGCGGTCAGGAAATATCCGGACTTTTCACTTTGCTGTCGTTGCACGTGCAGCTATATACACACACTATACATCAGTGAAAACTACATTCTTTCGCCAATAACTTGGTCACTTTATTTTCAATGACAGTTATGTATATACAGTTGTTTTGCTCATTGATATATGATAGGTGTTTTTGCTATCATGGACTCTTTGATCAAAAGGCAACCAGAGTGGCCGATGCAAAAGAACATTTGAGTCGTTTCAATTGTGAAGGAGATAGGATTGTGAACTGGGAATGAAACGTGGGCCCATTATACTGAACCTGAGACAAAAGCTCAATCAAAACAGTGGAAACAAGCTGGTTCTCCACCCCTAAAAAGTTTAAGTTGTATCTTTCTGCTGGCAAGGTCATGCTTGTTGCCTTTTGGGATTCATGAGGAATGATACTTTCTCATTTCATGCAAAAAGGTCAAACTGTCATGGCCAGGTACTATTCTGAAGTGATTCTGAAAAATCCAAAAAAAAAAGCTTAAACAAATGCGTCCAAGGTTAGCTGAGAGAAATGTCTTTCTTCTTCACAATAATGGCCCCTCCCATACAGCCGCAGCAACAGTTGAAGTTATTAACTCTCATAAATGGCAGTTGTTGTCTCACTGTACCTATAGCCCCGACCTTGGCCACCTGTGACTTATTTGTTTCCAGAACTGAAAAAATTGCTTGCTGAAAAGAAATATGAGACCAGGGCGGCTTTGATATATATATATCTGCTGTTATGCAGTACCTTAAACATAGGCCTATGTCATAGTTCACAGCAGGAATACAAAAGCTCCCATGAAGATGGCAAAAGTGTGTAGACGTAGGTGGAGAATATTTTGAAAAAGAATTTAAAATGTTTTTGGAAAAATGTTGAATAGTTTTTGAGAACAAGCCAAAAGTCCATATATTTCCTGACTTCCACTCGTATAAAGTTTAAATGAGCAACTTTCAATTATATATGAGGGGGTCTGGCTTGTTTCATCAGCGTTCAGAATGTCAACAATAATGTGCTGATAAATACTCGATTTTAAGTTTGTTACTGTGTTTCTCGTGTTTATAGTAGCAGCATATGACACATTTTTAGAGACCCAATATTGCGATAAACATCTCGTTTGACTTGCAAAATAGAGTCCAATTATTGCAACTTTGAGCTTTATTATGCTTTTAACAAAACTGAAATAGAATGTCTTTTCATCTGTCAAACTGGTAAAATGAGTTAAAATTTTTCATATTAAAGTATTGTATTCAGTTGTGTTTTTTAAGTAGGACTTGTTTCTCGAGGTGTTTGTATAGCGCCCAGATTTATCAAAAATGTTGTAAATATTTATACTTTCATAGAAAATTGAGTTTCTATGTTTTTTTTAGCATTTAAAAATAAAATGCCAGCTTTCAAATTCAAATAGTAGTTTCTTGTATATTTATCCAAACAAAGTGTCACCTTGGCTACAAGATGTAAATGAATGATAATTAGGAAGATATAAATATATTTTATGCATACATGAAATGATTTATTTCTGTAATTATCTAATATCAGTACCATGTAAACAGGAGGGATGGTCAACACATCAGGGAGCTATCTATTAGCCAATCAGATGTCTTCCCTTGCCATTAGTCATTAACTTTGGCAAGGATAAGTCTTATCATTTCAACAAAAACTGCCACCTCCCATCCTCCTCTTTTATGGGTTGAATGAACTTTCTGAATTTCCAGTCTACATACATGTATTGATACCCTAAAAATTGTAAAGGTTTTCAAATGTTTATTCTTTTTCATGTTGATATTTGGTGTGCAGTTTTATAAGGCCAGATTTGTCAAAGTGTTGTAAATATTTAAACTTTCATTGAAAATTGGGTTTTTATATTTTTTCTGGCATTTAAAGATAACATGCTCACTTTCGAATTCACACAACATTAAAGTACATCATTTGTAAAAACTTTGATCAATTAAATACATTTCATTTTATTTCATAGATGAGCCATTCATAAATTCAGTTAAATGTTGGTATCCATAAGCAAAAGGCCTTATAAATGCGGTAATATCTTCATGATGCTGGACTTATATTTCATATTTCTAACTAATGCACGAACAAAGTAACTGGTTTTTCTGTATTCATTTTGTTTTCTGTTGATTATCTTTCAGTTGTCTGATGCTATCAGTATAATTGGAAGAGAAGATTTTCCTGACAAATGGCCAAATCTTTTATCTGAGATGACCAGCAAATTTGAGACTGGTGATTTCCATGTAATTAATGGGGTTTTGAGAACTGCACATTCAATCTTTAAAAGGTTTGTTGTATTAACTTGTCAAAACATCACTTACCTATGTCATTTAATAACTTTCAAATCAGGCCATGAACAATGTACATATATCATTCTGAGTGACACAAGTCAATTTAGTACTGAAAACACAATGTCGGGACCAGCTGAATGCTCGAGCCTGGCCAAGTGCTCGTGTATCCGTCTTGGAGTGATTGCAGGTAGTTTTAATAGAAAGTAGAATAAAAGAAGCCAGGACTTCATCAGTAGTTTGAACAATTCAGGGTTCTCCAAAGATCTGTGCTTGATTTTGCAAAGTTGAACTGTAGATTGTATAAAGTAAAAAACAACAAGAGATATCGTAAAACATTTTACCACTTAGAGCCACTTGTCAGTAACCTGAATATAAGAACCAGCATTCTCTATCTATGAATTCACCAAATGTTTTTTGTCTAAGTAAGTGACCTTCACCTTTAACCTGGTGACCTTCAACCAACAACATTCATCTATTGGTTTTCAAACTTCCTGCCAAGTTTGAGGGCCTATAAGTCAAGCATTTACTACTAATCCATCAGACAAACTTTGTGTGTTTAATGTACCAGTGACCTTCAACATGATATGGTCAAAATCAATAGGGGTCATCTACTGGTCATGTGCAACCTCCCTGCCAATTTTGTGGACCATAGGTCATGTGGTTCTTAAGTTATCAAGCGGACAACATTTTTTTGTTCTATGTCATGGTGACCTTGACCCATTTCAATCACTAGCGGCCATCTACTTGTCACTCCCAACCTCCCTGCCAAGTTTGAGGACCTAAGTTTAAGGACTGTTGGTCAAGGCATTCTTCAGTTATTAAGCTGAAATTTTTACAGGCTTTCTCTAGTTATCAATCTAGCTATCAATCAGACAAGCTTTTTAAAATTAAGGTAACTGTGACCTTGACTCTTGACCTGATGCCCTAAAAAGCCATAGGGGTCTTCTACATGTAATGCCCAACCTCCCTGTCGAGTTTTGAGGGCCTTGGGTCCAGTCAATCTGGAGTTAACAATCGGATAAGCTTTGGTCGACCGACAAAAGGAGTGACATGTGCAAAGCAGTATACCCCCATTTGTTTGAAAGGGGGATATAATAACAAAGTACACCAAGGTAAATTGTTGTAAAGACTAGTGTTAACCAGACATATCAGTATTGCTGATACAACAAGAACTATTCAGACTATCCTGATAACTGCATCTGATGTTACCCTTTTAATTTTATCTGATGTCACCCCAGGTAATGAATGAGTAAACTGGAATCACTCAGTCTGTCGTCCATCCATAGATTTTTGTATGGAGCAGTTCTCTTCTATGCTTTTAGCTTTGTAATGATCTATGGACATAAATATTTCACAGCTCATTAAATATCATTTCAATTTGAGCATCTGCAATTTTCAATTTTGGTCAACATTATATTTCCGTTTTTAGCCCATCTGAGCCAGAGGCTCATGGTGGCTATTGTGACAGGTCTTTATCTGACATTAGTAAACTTTTGCTTCAAACATCTCCTCTTAAATGGCTTGGCCAATTTCAATAAAATTTTACAAGGTTTTACAGAGTAGTTGCCCTTTGTTTTTTTTTCATTTCCTAAACATAACTTGAAAACTTATGAATGCCATCCAGTAGGGAACTTTGGTTTTGCATGGTAATGCTACATTTCCATGTAACCCTTAGCACAGAGGTGTGTCGAACACAACAGCCAACCTTCATCCCAAGATCAAGATCACATTTTGGGATAGCATGATTTACATAGACCTAGTTTGTTTATGTGTCACCCTTTTCGAAGAAAGTGGGATACATAGGGATCACTTTGTCCATCTGTCACAGAAACTTTATGCAGAAACTTAATGTTTGCTATAACTTTGCCATTTCTAAACATTTCATTTTCAATCTTTCAAATTGTATTGCCTTTGACAACAAGATTGTGATGCCTCCAAACTATGTAGGTCAAGGTCATATTGACAAAGTTATTTCCCTTTTTAGCTCGATTGTTTGGAGAATATGAGAGCTATTCTACTTACTCTGGCATCGGCGGCGTCTCACTTTGATTAAAGTTTTGCATGCAACTTTATGTAACACTACAACTTTGTAACTACTTGATGTATTGCATTTTAACTTTCTACAAGGCTTCCCAACCACAAAACCTATGTTAATCTAGGAAGATAAATCTTTCCTGCATTTAATATTAATTATGCCCCATTTTTGACTTAATGTAAATTATGGCCCTTTTTTTACTTAGAGATTCTGGTTTAAGGTTTGTGTGCAACTACATTAAGAGTCAATATTTCAGTAACCTCTTGATCCATTACATTGAAACTTTCTACAAGACTTTCCAACAATCACAAGTAGGTAAATAATCAAGTAAAATAAGTCTGTCTTGCATTTAACACAATCGAGCTTTTAGTTAAAGTCTGCCTGCTACCTCATTATATCTTACTAAGTACTACAGCTACACCATTCAAATTTGGAACTTTTCTTCACCATCATATCCCAAGTATGGTACCAAGAACCATAACCCTTCCTTGCATTTTGCACAAATTATGACCCTTTTTTCAACTTATAAATTAAAGAATTGAAATTGCTCCCCCATAATTATATAGTTATATCACAGCTTTTCACCCCTGTTACCCATTTCAATTGCAAAACCCCATGCAAAAGACAGGAAAAAATCATGCTGATAATATGGTGTCAGAAGGGTCATAGATTCAGAGTACATCGAGAAAGTTATCTCTGAATGATATACTGTGGTAATACTGCATTGTCTGTAGTTCGCCATGGATACGTGTTTCAGTGTTCTTTGCAAATAGTGTAGACCCAGTCTGATCTGAAGGCTCCTGAAAGAGCCCTCTGATCAGGGTCTGCACTGTTTGTCATATATTGCAAGTTATTGAGGGAAACGTCCCCAAAGGCTGAGAGACAGGATAGGTATATTAGCATGATATATAAACCAGCCTTGCTGGGGAGCTAGCTTTTCCAGTGACCTGGCTTACATGCTTGTCTCTCTTGCAAAGATAAACAATGAGGCGCCTGGTTAGTAGTTGGATGGGTGTGCTCGGCTGCATATTACACTAGTATGGCCTGCCAGGCATTTCCTTCTGTGTAATAACTGATGAGCAGGGCAGCAGGTAACAAGCTAGGTAAAAGAAGTCCATCTACACAACAATATTAAATGCTCAGCTGGTCAATATGAGGAAAATATTGATGTTTCGTTATATATAGAAAGTGAACAGGATTTATATATGTTTTATATATGTAATAACTTTTATTATCATATACTATCATATTCTGTGTTCTTAAATTGCATTGTTGTCACAGATGCGTTCCATGACGATGTCACACCGTATTGTATGGAGTCAAGGACCCATATTGTTGTCAAACTCTTGCACGTCACATAACTCACTGTTTTGGCGGCGATGACTCGACAAGCTCGTCATCGGCAGCCAAAACAATTCGACCAAATCAAAATATAAACCAGTATTCGTCCAATAACCTATAATATTATCACCCACTTAACACACCATACCAGGCAAACCTGTTTACAATGTGAGCTCAGGCATGTTGCTAGGCATGCTAAAAGCATGATGTTTGCCAAACATAACAGGTAAGAGAACAATGGGTTAGATGTGTTTTTACAATTTGTGTGCAAGCTAGTAAACAAGCTCATAACTTTTATACTACATATACTACAGCTTTGAAGCTTTGTACACCTGTTGGTCATCATACCCTAGGTTGATATACCAAGACACTTCTTGGTCATCATATCTTGGTTGATATGCCAAGAACCATAACTCTACCTTGCATTTTGCTCAAATTATGACCCTTTTTCAACTTAGAAATTAAGGTTAAATTTTGCTTGCAAGCTGGTATACAAGCTCATAACTTTTATGCTATTTATTAGCTCATCTGAGCACGTGCTCAAGGGGAGCTATTGTGATAGGGGACTGTCTCGTCCATACATCTGTTGTCAATAATTTGTTTAAACAACATCTCCTCTGAAACCACTGAATGAAAGTTGATGAAACTTTGCTGGGATATTCCTTGGATGGTCCCCTTTAAAAATGGTTCAAAGAATTCCATTCCATGAAAAACTCTGGTTGCCATGGCAATGGAAGTGAAAAACTTTAACAATCTTCTTCTCAAAACCTGTTGGTCCAATTTCAACATAATTTTACTGAAATTATCTTTGGGTGGTCCTCTACCAAAATTGTTAAAAAAATAATCATATGTCAAAAAACATGGCGGCTAGGGCGTGGCCAGATTTCCATATAAAGCTATATAGAAAACTTTGAAAATCTTCTCAAAAATTGCTGGGCCAATTTCAACATAATTCACAGAAATGATCCTTGGGTGGACCTCTACAAAAATTGTTCAAAGAAAAATGATATGTTAAAAAACATGGCCACCAGGACCAGTTTTCCTTATATAGCTATATAAAAAACTTTAACAATCTTCTTCTCCTAAACTACTGATTCAATTTCAAATTAATTTCACAGAAATGATCCTTTGGGGGGAAACTTTGAAAATCTTCTTCTCAAAAACTGCTGGTCCAATTTTAACATTAATTCCTTGGGTGGACCTCTACCAAAATTGTTCGAAGAATAATGATATGTCAAAATCATGTCCACCAGGGGCGGGGCCAGTTTTCCATATATAGCTATATAGAAAACTTTGACAATCTTCTTCTTTTAAACTACCAGTTCAATTTCAAATTAATTTCACAGAAATGATCCTTGGATAGACTTTAACAAAAAATGTTTTAAGAATTTGATTCCATGCAGAACTTTTGTTACCATGGCAACTGAAAGGAAAAACTTTAAAGACCTTCTCCAAAATTTGAGGCTAGATTTGAAACTTATTTGGTATAAGTGTTCCTTTAGTGACCCTCAACAAAGATTAAATTATTTGGATCAGTTAAAAAAACATGGCTACCAGGGGGCAGAGCCAGTTTCCTTATATGGTATATAGTGAAATCTTTCTTATTTTGTATATAGAGATATTCAGGTGAGCGATAACAGGACCATCATGGTCCTCTTGTACGTATATTGTACAGTTGTTGGTCATCATACACTACTTATTGTACAGTTTTGAAATTTTCTAAGCTCTTGTTGGTTACCATAACTCTTCTTTGCAATCAATTTTTGCCTTTTTTTTCACTTTTAAATAGTGCAAAAAATTGGGCGAGTTTTGTCGTAGAAATTGTCTCCATTGAAATTATGTTACGCTATCTCTTACCACTCATTTTTAGCTTATCTGATTTTTTGAAAAAAAAAGGATGAGCTATTGTCGTGACTTGATCGGTGTCTGTGTCAGTGTTCCAGATCGAGGTTAAGTTTTATGTTTAGGTCCACTTTTCACCTAAATGGTCAAAGCTATTGCTTTCAAACTTGCAACACTTATTTACCATCATAAGATGGCTGTGCAGGACAAGGGACATAACACTGGCTGGTATTATGCATGAATAATGGGCTTTTTTTCGACTTAAAAAAATACTATTTCTTGTTTAAGTTTCAGGAATTGTGGGCCTTTTTTGATTAGGAATCATTGTTTTTAGCTCTACTGGCCAAAGGCCAGAAAAGCTTATGTAATGACTTGGTCTGTCATCCATGTGTGAGTGCGTCCCTTAACAATTGTTTGTTTACATGATAAAGTCTTCAGTTTTGATTATATCTTAGTCAAACTTATACAGTAGTTAGATACTCATAAGAGCTCGGTTCTTTTTGAAAACCAGCCATATCCGCCCAGGCATGCCTAGATTATGGCCCTTGAAATTTTCAGAATTGCTATAATACAGCTTGTTTATGCGGTAGAGTCTCCATTTTTTTTTCTGGTCTTCACAATACTTAAACAGTAGCTAGATATCAATAAGAACATGTTTCCTTTTGAAAACCAGCCTGATCCACCTATGCAAGACTGAATTAGAGCCCTTCAAATTGTCAGCTTGTTTACGCGATAAAGTCTCCATTTCTTTTTTATCTTCACCAAAATTATACGCTAGCTAGATATTAATGAGAGCTCGCTTTTTAGCTCACCTGAGCCAGAGGCTCATTGTGAGCTATTGTGACCGGCCTTTGTCTGTCGTCCGTCTGTCCGTCCGTGGTCCCTCAACATTTGCTTTAAACGACATCTCCTCCTAAACAGCCAGGCCAATTTTGATAAAACTTTACAGGAATGATCCTTAGGTGGTGCCCTTTCAAAGTTGTTCAAAGAATTGGATTCCATGCAGAACTCTGGTTGCCATGGCAACAGAAAGGAAAATCATTTAAAGATCTTCTCCTCCAAAACTAGTCGCCAGATTTGAAAATAATTTGCCATGTGTGTTCCTTGGGTGACCCCTCTACAAAGAGTCTTCAAATTATTTTGATTTGTAAAAAAACATGACCACCAGAGGGCGGATTCAGTTTTCCTTATATGTATATAGTGAAAACTTAAAAATTCTTCTTCTCCAAAACCAGTGGCCAGATTTGAAAAAATAAATTGGCATAAGTGTTCCTTGGTTGAACCTCTACAAAGATTGTTCAAATTATTTTGATCAGTAAAAAAACATGGCTCCCAGGGGGCAGAGTTAATTTTCCTTATACAGTCGAACTTCGATAGTTCGAGCTCGCTTTATTTTGACTTGAAGCTCGAACTATCCGGGGTGCTCGAGTAACCCGTTTTCATCAAAACTGTCACCCGTTTTCAACAAAACGATTTACCCCACCCACTCAGCTTGCATTGTTGTTGATTATAGAAGCTGCTGTATTCGATATATTACAGTTTTGTTCCATTACAATTTTAGTTGGTGTCAATACTCAGTGACTTAATTTCCCTTTTATGTTACCGTAACATACAATTAATTCCACAATTTCAT
>JAULCC010028114.1:0-15443 GCA_032358795.1 Nuttallia obscurata | reverse complement strand
TTTGTGAACACGGGGCCTGATCTCTAGTTCTTGTCATTAGATGAAATACGGCGGTCAATTATTCAAGGGCGCGGTGGTGTAGTTGATATGGTGTCTGACATGCGCTAAGTAGGTTGCGGGTTCGGGCTCCAAAGGGGGCCTTTCTCCTGACGTCCATTTGACACCAATTACTGGTTTAAACCAAGATACGGGCTCGAACGTGTTCCCTTATAATCGAGTTGAAATAAATGAATTTAGACTATTTGTTGCCACGTGACAAACATACCAGTAGTATAAACCACCATATTATAACAACGGGCTAAACACACGCTCAAACTTTAAGATTAGAAAAGAGAAACGGGACGCAACTACTTAGCTGTAAAGTGATGTTGCACATTCAGAGAGTAGAGACCGGGAGGAGGGAGTAAATCGAGTGAAATGCTAGATGGCGTTAGATGTAGGGGAGAAAACTATAACATGTCAATGTTGTTTACAGCACAGTTATTTGGTTTTTCATGTTCTCTAATCACAATATTCCAAAGATATTACAACGTCAATACACATTAAATAACCGTACATTTAATTTGCAATGCCGATTTTAAACAACAATATACAATACAAGTGTATCGGCAATATCGGCATATACTTTCCTTTGGTCATGTACAAAGATAAAAGAAATATGGCAGCAAAGACACGATTTTTTCCACATATGCAAACTATAACAACATAATCACACTTCTATACATAATCAACGCAAGGAAAATATACAAAAATACACAACAACACAAAAATGTCAGACATTGATATTTAAACGAAGCAATGAAATGAAACGACCCAGAGTAGTTTTTCTAACAAAGTCGGCTTCTTTTATATATTTCGCAAGTTTTAAAATTATTGACTTTTTAAAACTAGACCAAGACCAAGATATTTACCTCTAATTTCTCTATATTTTGGACAGCATAGAATGAAGTGATATTCCGAAAAACAATCCAGACTTCGTTTAGAATATGTTGATTTTGTTCAGCTTGTTTGGTTTATGCATTGATATAACATAACATGCCATAAACTTTATTTGACTTAAACATAACAAGCTCGTCGTCATACAAATAAAATATAAACAAACATGACATGTAATATGGTTCATGGCAATGGTATTTTGCATATGTATATTACAGTTAGCTTTGTTTGACACACTTTATTTTGTTCGTTTATTAAAGACATCATACAGTTGTAGCACATGATGGTTCACGTTTCAATAGCGATATTGATGTTTCAAATTTCTTGCAGGGTAAAGTTTTAACTCAAATTCTAGAGCACAGAGGGGGCTGTTAGCGTCACTTTAACAGTATTTCAGTCATATCACGGCAGAGAATATGGACAAGTTGAAGAGCTGGCTCAGTGAAGCGCTTTACGGAAGACATTTCACATGGACACTCCACTCATATCATATTAACCCTTATTAAAGCGCAACTGTGATATATAATTTGCAAACAGCTTGGATCCAGATTATACGCCGAGTGATTCGGCGTCTAATCCGGATCCAAACTGTTTGACACCCGGCCAATTGTTTCTCCAAATAATGCGCGAATCCGACGGATTTTAAATCCAAGCAGACGACAATTTAAACAAACGACATTTTTAGCAGGCTAAGGGTTGTACTGACGACAGACCAGTCCTAGAAGTACCCTTATGAAGTTTGTTGCCTAGCACACGAGCAACTTGTACCATTTCTAAAGCAGTTTAGTTTGAACAACCTACCACAAGCGAGGCGAAAACTACTACCGAGTCACGCCGCGGTGAAATCTCTCTCTCTCTCTCTCTCTCTCTCTCTCTATCGCTTTCTCTCTCCGTGTATATTAAACAATGTATTTCAACAGATGCAAGATCAAAAGGATATGTATCGAGCCCATTTTAGCAGTGATGACAGAAAACCCATGACTTGATATTACACCAATTACATATGATTGATGCAATAAGAATCTAGGCAACACGCAGGTCCTGTGTTGCCACGCAGCAACCTCACTAAAAAATAACATTCAGTGGAATCTTCCTACTACGATGGTAGAGTTTAGCTGTATTGATATTTACCTCTCTATTATTTATAGATTAATATTCTTTATTTTTTCCTGTAAAGTGATTACATGGATGAAATTAAACCGAAATGAAACGAACACAAACGGAACCTTATCAGCTGTTTAATTGGTTCAGGAAAATAATAGGCTGGGTAACTATCATTAATCCTACAATTAGTTCAACGTGTATTGCATAATTATCCTATTGTCTTTTAAAAGTTGATTCCCTGTGGTATTACTTTCTTCTGTTCATTTGAACATCAATAAAGTAGATCCTTCAAAAAAAATTAGCACAGTTTCCGCTGTTGAATCATTAGATGCGAGTGTAAATATTTACATTTCACTAAATTCATTTTCACTCTGAGTTTTGCTGTGGATTTAACGATTTTCTGTTATTATTTCTATCACTACTTACTAACTTTTCTGTGCGGATGACTGAAGAAAGAACCCTAGTCCAACTGAGACAGGAGTTTTGAGCAGCCTAATTCGAAATTAATTATTCTTTGTTTAATTGTATTTCAAGCCAATGGATGTAAGAAACACTTTCGAGTGCGTTTCCTGGGTAGCACAAGTCTTTAGTGTATAAAAATGTCATGAAAACCCTTCGGTTTCGAACCCGCAACTCCTGAAAGCAAGGCGGACACATTGTCTACTACAACACATCGACCCCAATACAACTATAATATGCATTATCGTACCACATCTTCAAGGCGAGCCCATTTTCGTATAAAATAACACAAGTCTCATTTCAGACATTTTAAAGAGTTCATTTCTATTTTTCGGTTGTGCTATTTAGAATGACCGGCGGCGAATTACAGATATTAAAGTATGACCACTCTAGTGCCTTCGGTAAATACGGGTAAGTATCGTCTATTAGCGTACAAAATCGGCACTAAATTGGAACGCTTTGGTATTTTACCGATGCCATGCTCTAGAAGTCCTTTACCATTTTTTGTTAAAATGGCAACTCTAGGGTCAAATGTGGTCCTGCCCCGGGGCGCCTTATTTAACTTACATGATTATATTGTGCTTTTAATCACTGAGACCTTGGCCACTGCGAAGTTCTTATCTTTCATGTGAAGTTAGGCAGCTAATGGAAAGTCTTTTGTCCTACACAGGGGCACATGTTAGTTATCGGAAAGGCATTACTTCTTCACATGAACGAATGGGACTTTCCTCAAACAACTGGACAATTCGCCATGTTATCCAAAGTCGTCGATGTGACCCAAATAAACAAAGCAAAGCATTGTCAGATATTACAATACTCAAACAATAGCTTGCTGAAAAGACTAGCAAAACAGCACGCAGCTCAAGCATGAAGTTCATTAGAAGCACACATTATTTCCAACTGTATTAACTAGTTCAGTTGGTGTATTTGACATCATTGCTAGCAGTTATAATACCATGGCAAATGTATGTGATTGGGAAATAAAGCTGTTTATTAGAGGCAAGAAAACCATAATTCAAATGCAGAATTAGTCGGCCCAAATGAACCGTAAAAGCTTTGGATTTAAACGAAGGAATAACTGGCCTTAAGAAGTGTTCAATCAAGAGATAAAACAAAACTTTGATTATTATGTAATCGAACACATTACGTTGTCGTCAAAATTTGTAGTTTCAAACTAAAATAATGAAGCTTTATTTCCATCATCTGTTTATTCAAAGTCTCTTTTAAATCTATCAGTGTCATTTTTAGTTTCCTTTTCAGATACAATGTGTGATATATGGAACGATTCGTCCATTACTCTGTCCGTCTGATGTTATGGAAAGTGAACGTTTCGCACAGTTCAAAATTTGACAGTAGCTATGACAACAGGTTACAGAGGTGTTATACGGGACAATTTTCTAGTTGGTGCTATACATCTCAAAATAATAAACACAGAAACTCTATGTTTTTATACATAGTGCTAGGGTGTGCTGGTTACAAGTTCATATAAAAGCAAAGTATCATAGTATAAAGAACGAATACAGAACTAGAGAAAGCATATGGATCAAGCAAAGTTTATGGGCATACTTAGTGGGCTACTAATATCACCCACCTGTTTAACAAATTTTTGATTGTTTCATTGGATTAAAGGATCTGATACAACCCATTTTGTCGAATATAAAAGAAAGTAGACATTAAAACGTGTCTATAATTATTATTTATTGCCCAATAATTTAAGGCTTCTTTGCCCTTTCTATCTCTTTGTTTATTTCATCGACATTTTAAGAGATTCTCTGTGTTTTAGCAGATTCATTTCCGCTATATATGTTTAGTAGTTACGAATAATAACAGAAACGCTTGTATTCATGCTCCAAATCGCAGAACTAATTCAATGTTAAACATGACAAATTTGCAAATTGGAGTAGCGTTTAGTCATAAAAATGATATTTACTTTAAGTGATCTATTTCGGCAATATGTTTCATCTGATGAAACTGTTTGAAGCTTTTTAGACGTTTTTTACATTAGATACCAACGCCTCTATGGAAGAAACATTCCTGCTCAAAACCGATTCTTAAACAGTAGGATGGAAACAGAAATTCGTAAACCACAAGCGTATATGACTACAATTATGTTTTTCGGATAATACATGTAGAATAAATTAATTTTAAAAACGTGATTTAAGCAATTTAAAAACAAATAGACAAATAAAAGCACTTTGACAGTTTCTGATTTTTTTTCCAATGAGCATATATTGAATAAAGGTATTGTTTGAACAAACACTTTTGATAGTTACAGTTCTGTGCATTTATCATTAGGTTGGTAAAGAAGGTTTTATAATTTTGAATTATTTCAGTAAATACATTTCCAGTGTATGATATTTTCATTTAATGTATTCCAATGCTTATTAAATGAAGTTACAATAAAAATTAAGGCACATTCACACATTTAGGTTGAACCGAATTTTATACTATTTCCCATTAAAACAAACCTGCATACTTTTATCTGATGCTTGCTTTTAATCTTCAGAATATTATTACAGAAGATTGTTGCATCTTGGAGCTTTAGTTCATGGAGAACAAAAAAGTACTGCTGCCAGTCTAAAAAAAGGTTATGTAGTTGTAATGTTTTTTTCGCCCACGTTAAGCGTGATGGATCTTTTGAAGAAGAATTAAGGTATTTTGGTTGAATTATTCTAATCAAAGATTTTCTGCCTGAAAAGCAGAAACATTCGTTTTGTCTTAAAGGTTGGGCGGATCGAATGTGTATTGCCTAATTTGATTATCGCAGTAGCTTTGATACCTGAAGTCGATTTAGATAGTCTGGGAGAGTTTTTTACCGTTTGAAATGTACTATCCTTCTCCCCCAAATTGCTCAGATATTTTATCATTATATGCAAAGTCATGTTCTATGGGATGTGTTTAATACAAAACTCAACCGTTCTAATTTTATACCGCAATGTATTGCATTATTTAAGTAATAATATTATAATCCTTTTATCACAAAGTCTGTTATGTCACTAGTTGGCTAGCTTTTTTAGAGTATAAAACTGTTAGTTAAAGATGGATAAGAATGTGCAGATTTATGAGTTAACATTTAATGTTCAAAGACAAATAATGCTTTGTTTAAAGAACTTTCAAATTAGATCTGATATTTTTGTATTACAGAGTAAGAAAATATGTACGCATCTGTTTGCTTATTGTTTGAGCCTGTCTCCGTCTATGAATATATGTTGGTTTTATGTATTCTATGGCCTCTGCAAAAAAGATCAATCTTAATCTTTTACATTTTGAATAATGCAATAAAACCAATGGTTCGCCAATTTGACAGTCAGAAGATATTAACCCTTCCAGTGCTGGACCCAAATTGTGATTACCTTTGCAAACACGGCGTCTGATCTAAGATCCAAATTGTTTTCCACTCAGATTATAACTTTGAAAAATTACAGAGTTTTTGCAGATGAAGACTTTTTCAGCAGACGACAATTTAGAACTGAAAGGGTTCAGTTATAGGCAAAACACAGTTTTCAAACTAATTTGCCGGTCTGGGCACTTCGAATTTTTCATGTGAGGAAGCCTTCCAGCTGGCTTGCGGTAGATCGGTGGTTCTTCCCAGGTACACTCTGTGCCTGAAATAGTGAACAGAGGTCTCCCGGGGTGTTCCGCCTCCTGTAATAAGCTGGACGTCGCGATATGATTGAAATACTGTTGAAGCGACGTTAAATTCCAAATAAACAAACAAAAAAATCATGCTAATTTGAGTAAACGAGGGGATACTTCTTTGGTCAGTGTGAATGAAATCTGCATTCTTTGGGTAAATGACAAGCCTTTTTTCATATAAAACATCTATTTAACGTTTGATCAAGAACTATGAAGTAAAGTTAGGATTATTACTAGTGTTTAGTTTTTGAGACGAATTGCCCGACGAAAGAAAAATGCTATCCCTGTGTATAGCCTTTTTTCTCTGAAAGGAGCAACACATCAAAAGACAGTGCGTTGCTGAATGTCTTTACCAAGTTGTGTGTTCTTAACAGCTTAAAACTAATACAATGTAATTATTGTTTTGAATTGTTTTGAATTGTTATTCCACATTAGTATTATTCAAATAAGCCCAGCAAATTATTACAGGATTTGTTGTCGACGAGCCTTAACACGGTGGCAGTTTATTATCTGTTTTCGTTACATGTTCTATAAGTTTTGACTTTCGTTAATATGTTAGGATAATACCGTTCCCGTGAGATTCCTTGATATTACCAGGTTGTTTATCGTTCTTAATTACATTCGTTTGATCTTTACGCAAGGCCAAGAAACACAATCAGATGTAGTGATAAACTGCAACAGAAATATTTGTTTGTATTGCAATGTACGGTACCAATGATTAATGGTACTCTTTCAATAGCTTAGTTCGTGCTCATGTGTACGATCTGCTGCATATTTTCAGATATTTACAAATATATATATATATATTGTAAACTATGTCGTTAGCGTACAGATACGTTTGAGCTAAAATCTTAAGTCTGTAACAACTGTAGCAACATGCATGACTGTTCCTTATTGTGTCGTGACGTTCATGTTTGAAGTACTTTGATAACCAATTCAAATATGCAAATTCTGGAGAGGACTTAAATAGGCTTCGCCTGTTGTCCAATCCATTTCACTGAATAAAATATTGTTTAAACCACAAACATGAAAATGCAGGGAGTTTGCATAAGCGAAAAGGTTTTGCACATTCTGTCATGTAAATATTGTTTACTGTAATACCCCTCACTGACTCAGTCGGCCGAGTCTCAACTTAAGTATAGTATAGATTTAAATGACCATTATATTTATTATGAAAATGTGGTATCATTTTATAGGTTAAATACAGACTGTATTGTGCTGTAAAAATGCAAAGAAAACTATCCAGTGCAGATAACGGTAACTCCAATTTCTCGACTTCACAGTAATGTCATTTATGAAATGATGTAAATACTACGAAATGTCAAATATTATTCTACTTGGACATTTTTTAGAAAAGTATTTAACAATCATGAAGTTCAAAAGCAAGAAAAAACAAAAAAATGTGCGAGGTTAATAAATCAAATGCATTATATGTGAAGAAGTAGTTAATCGAACGAAATCTGTTTATTCTGTGTAACAGTGATTTTGTCTTCTTTTTGTAGATATGAAAACGATAATTTACATATAAATGCTGTTCTAATTATAACCATATTACATGTATGTATGTATTTGATGTAGCCAAAGGCAATATATTTCGCCGATTACCAAAATAAACGTGTTTTGAGTTTAGATGAGTTGAGGTTGAGTTGTTAACGTACTAGGTCGTTATGGAGCTCGGCTTTTCAGACCCAGATTATTATATGCCATCGGAAATGTATTTTAACTGCTAAGCAACGGACTTTAAATGAACTGGCCATCTCTTAGATTAAAGACGTTTAAACAGTCATTTGAATAATATAAGATGATGTGATACATAAAACGGGGAAGGCCTTCTTATTCTACAGAATCGTCAATTTAGAATTTAAAAGGACTAAGAGATCTAACATACAAAGCTTTTGAACACAAGTTAATCTAACAAATATTTTTATTGTTTATCACACTTGCAGCTGCTTCGTTTTAAAGCATTACGGACTCAGGTGCGCTTGCACGTAAATGAATGATATATGTGCCATTGATACATACAGCAGTAAAATGCAAATGTTCAAGGCAAGTGATGACATACAGAAAACAGTCGATGGTATGAAGAGAATTATTAGCCTGCTGCAAAAAAATGTCGTCTGCTGAAATTGTCGTCTGCATGGATTTTAAAATTCATAGGATTCACTCAATATTTTGAGAAACAGTTGACCGAGTGTCAGTCAGTTTACTCGGCGTCTAATCTGGACCCAAGTTGTTTGCAAATTCTACCAAGGTCGCGCTTTGCAGGCTAAGGGTTAAGCGCAGTAAATACACTAACACGTAACACATATGATGATCGAAAACACGAAACTGCAGTGATCTGAATTTATATACCAACAAAGCGCATGAAACGCCAAAAAAAACACCTACTTTTTTCATTTGTACCATCTTACATTTCAAATTATTTTCGTGAGTTTTCCAACCTTTTATGATTCAAAAGTTTGACTTGGTTGTGTACCAGTCATATGATGAAGAAATATACATTAATTATACAATAATACAAGCCATGCGATTTACATTCTTTTTGTGTATTTGTGTCCCTCAAATTTTGATTTGAGTTGAGTTTTACGGCACCGCAACGCTATATAGGTTATATGGCCCATTTAGGAAAAAACCTGTTGGATCCACATATCATTTACATTGAGACAAAATATATGGGGTATGGCTCCAACAACTTAATACCTGCTGGAGGATCAGAGATGCAGAAACTCCAGATTCACATTCAAACCATGTTAGTCGCCTCTTATGATCACGCCAGGGTTAAGCAGTGGTCCATATTCTTGTGCACGCCCCAGGCCAAAATGGGGCTCAAATTTTGAAATTGAATGAACATTAAAATAATTTTATCTAGTAAAAACACGTTTATTTACGTATAGTGAAAAAATATATTCAATGTTTCTCTATTAAAAAAGAAATTGTCAGAGGCTCCAATCTCATCTACTAATGGCAGTGTATATGACCAATTTAAAACAGTAACTTTTATCCAATACATGTTTTGATAATTGTTTGTTCTAAAGTTGTTTCGTGTTTTTGTTGTTGCTTGTTTTCTTGTCAGTTTCACTGGCACGTATCGTCTAACGAGTTCGTTATTTGTGGTATTTGGTTGTTAACAATCTTGTTATCTTTTTAATTCTCATTTTTAGACATCTGATTATTTGTCTTGAATGTATTTGTTAGCTTTCTTTCTGACTGTATATAGAAGTTCTGTATTGACTGAATTGTGTGTGTGTTGTAAGAAAAATGTGCGCTTTGTTTCACATGAATGAAACGTGCCAACAATATATACCTTATGATAAATGTATGTCTGCTACGCTTTGCAAACTTCCATTTTAGCATATAAACGTAATTGTAACAGTACTTGAATACTGAAGAGAATACATTTAGGAATACAAATTTAGTTTGTGTCTCGCCAAAACAATGACGCTAAAGCTAAGGCAATGTGTATTGACTGTATAAATCTGACAGAATTGTGTGTGGAATAGCCTGATGTTTCCATCGTGTCTAGCTTTTTATCGATAACCTCAATTCTAAACATTTACAGAATTAAAATAAATCAGACACGAATTTCAACAATTAAATCGTTTTTTTTCTTTGATGGTTAAAGCCTGAAACTTTTTAAAGTAGTATTAAATCTGATAGTGTCAGAAACATTTTCTATTTTACTGTAATTAGCATGATGTCATGACTGTTTCTAAGTGAAGTACAACTAAATCCACCCGTTTTGGTAACTTTCGAAATGTTGTGATTGAAAATGGAATATTTCTATCTGTTTAAGATCAGATCTACACATTGCATATCATCTGATGGATAACAAGTGCTTCTTAAAACAGTAATAACATTAAGAATTAAGTGAATTCATACAGGTTGTGTTTGTAACTTTTACTGTACTTTCTCTTGACGAATAGCTTGCAGTGTAATGTTCAATATTCAGTGACCTGTGACTTCGGTATAAGTACAATCACATGTTTTCTGCACGTGTAATAAACGAGTTCATGGTCACAAGGTTCTTTGATGTCTTTAAACAAAAGCGGCTTTTATATAACAAATGATGATTACACTCTTAGCGGTTTTGATATATAAGCCTATTGGATCATAAATTACCGTAGAAAAATTGGATGCAGATGCTTATAACCAGTTAACTTTGCATGCCGTATGACACAGAATTACCTATTGATACTCATATAAAACAGATACTGAGTGATAAAACACTTTCTCGAACAAACGGACACATTTAAAACAGCATCGTATGGCATGATACATGGTCATTTAATACAATACAATACACTATTTCGTTTTAGTATTAAGCATTAAAAACACACTTCTAGAAATCATATGAACATGAACCTTGAGTAAAATAACAAACTTGATTTTTTAACAAAGTATATTTTATTGAGTCAACAGAGAAGCAATATGAATATATGGTATAACCAGAAAGAGATATTACATTGTATGTATAAAAATCGGACATAATTACGATCTTGACATCTAAAATATTGAGCCTTTACCTGTCGCCGACTGACACACCTGTCCGAAATATTGACCCTCAAGTTCCTCAGATGAGACTAGACATATCACCAATCCAAGTCGAGGATTGTGGCGCGCAAAGAAAAAAATTCAATGTCGAGGATTGTGGCGCGCAAAGAAACGAATCCCAAGTCGAGGATTGTGGCGCGCATACAAACAAATCCCGAATTTCAACTGATTTTTACCCAACACCGTTAGCCGACAAACTCCTGATACTGGTGAAAATTCCATGTCTCTTTATGAAAACACAATTAACCCCTAGCCTGCTGAAAAAATGTCGTCTGCTTAAACTCTCGTCTTCCTAGATTTTAAATTCAGCAAAATCGCCCAATATTTGGAGAAACAATTGACGGAGTGTCAAACAGCTTGGATCATGATTAGACACCGAGTTACTTGGCGTCTAATCTGGATCTAAGCTGTTTGCAAATTCTATCGCGGTCACCCATAGCAGGCTAAAGGTTAGACAGTCCCATGTCTAGAGCACTACGAGTTCAATAGTAATAAAAAATTATTAACACATGAAAAAAGTCGTCATAAATATATGTTACTGCATAAACGGCCAATTCACATAATTATATTAGAAATTAAAAACTGCTGAATACCTTATCTATATGCGTTGTAATGTAATTTGATAAGACTTTTGCATGCAATTTCAGGTTAAGCACATCATGTTAATATTTTCTCACGCGTTTTGCATATGAATTCAACTTAGTATATAGAAATATTTCAGTTATTTTAAACATTTGTTTCTGTAATGAGAGCAATGTGATGAAGTCTGAATTGACTCCTTTTTCAGATCCATCTTCGGGAGAGGTCTTATATAGGCATTGCCTATTGTCCAATCCTATTCTATGTGAACAAAATAGTGTTCAAGAAAAACAGTTCAGCTATTATTTTTAAAAAGATTACTAATTCAGCTATTAAATTTCCAACTGACAGAAAATTATTGCACATTAAATTTTATTTACTTTGATTATCCTGAATATTAAAAGGCAACCTCATTTGTCATATAGTCATCCAGAATCATTGCTATTAATGTTCAGTATTGATGGGACTATACTTTAAGATAATTGGTTCAAGTGATTAAAACACAAATTGCCAATAGCATCGTCAGTTTTATGAAAAATAACATGATTTCATTTGAACTTGATAAAACAATGCATTTCTTCTTCAACACACGAGCCTCTGTATTTAAAACCAGATTCCAAATATTGCTAATAGTTCGCTGATTTGATCCGATAATGCCCTAACGAACTTACTTTTTGACATCCAAAACTGTCATCGTGACAAACTAGTAAACCTTGCAAGGCAGAGACAGCATGAATAACCATATACAATGTATACGCTATAAGTCAAACAAACAAATGTGTAAATTGCATCCGACGATTCATCCGATAACAAGATTGGTGTTTGTAGAACACATGTGTCGCCTTCTTGCACTTTGTCAGAAAATCAAAATATCTATGTAAAAAAGTGGCATAACTCTGTCAAATATGACATTATTTTGGCGGCATTACGAGCATGTCACAGGTTTTACAATTTTGTTTGAAGAAGAAATGTACATAAATGGCAAAGTTATAGCCAACGATAAGTTTCTATTGCGGACGTACGAACAAAGTGATCCCTCGGTATCGCACTTTCTCTGATTGGGTGACACAAAACTAGTCACCATGCCATGAATAGTTAACTGCGTATCGTCACTTTAAGATGATCTCGTATGCGACTTAATTATATCCTGAACAAGTATATATAATAAAAGCGAAGAATTTAATTCAATTAGTTTTTACACTGTTAACTCCGCTTAGATTGTAGTAAATAAAGACTAGACTGTTTAGGTTAGACTGTTTAGGTTTAAGCTTTCAGCCAGGCGAGTCTTTTGACACAAAAACAAGCTAAATTCTACACTCATTAAACCGTTTTGCATTAATTCCATTACAAACAAGTGATTTAATTTTTAAAAAAGCTTACATCTACTAAATTTTTTGAGAAATATTTATGATTACGAACAACTAGATGGGTGTTCAGTTGAACACTTCACGTGTCGCCCTTTCACACCTTGTCTGAATAAAAATACTTTTAGATGAATATAATCTGAAAGCTCGAAGAAGAAATCTATATTAATGACAACTTATAAAAACCAAAGGTAACTTTCATGACGAATTCTAAGTACAAAAAGGAGCAAAACTTTGACATGTAACCTTAACTCTTTCGCTACCAGTGTCGCCTATTGGCGACTTTACGTACAGTGCCACCGTCATCGATAAGCGACCGAACTAATTTTAAGCAAACGCATAAACGTCACGGTAAGGTAATCACATCTGATATTTAACAGATAAATGCAGACTTCTAACGGAACAATATATTGACATTATATCCTCCAAGTTTCATCCAGATATACATCATATAATGACTGCATATATATTAAACATGTTAAGACTTGTTTTACAGATTTCCCAAAACTACACTTGGCACTGGGAAGTATGTCTTACCAGAAAGCCAAAGATTTAATCTAATTATTTTGTTGCATCATGACCCTTAAGTCATAAACAATATAACTTTTTAAAGTTGATAGAAGAAATATAAACAAATGGAAAAGTTATAGCCACCGTTTTGTTTTCGTGGCAAATCATAAGTACGAAAAGGGAAATAACTCTCTCAAAACATAAATTTGACCCACCACATTATCTGCATCACGACCCTGTTGTCATTAACAATATAACTTGAAAGACTGATAACGAGATCTTTATTAATGGCAATATAAAATAACAATGTTAAGCTTTCGTGTCAAAATCTAAGTACAAAAACAGGCGTACCTCTGTCAAAGGTGACATATACCTAATTATTTGGTTGCATTACGTCCCTGTTGCCATAAGCAATATATTTTGAAAGTTTGAATAAGAAATGCTCATAAATGGCAAAATTAAAGCCACCGTATACATTTCGTGACAAACTATTTGTTTGTTTTGGAATTTAACGTCGCTTTAACAGTATTTCAGTCATATCGCGACGTCCAGCTCATTACAGGTGGAGGAAGACACCGGGGGACCTATGTACACTATTTCACGCACAGAGTGCACCCGGGTAGAACCACCGACCAACCGCAAGCCAGCTGGAAGGCTTCCTCACAAACTATTAGTATGAAAAGGGAAGTTACTCTGTCAAACTTAAATTTGACCTACCACATCTACTGCATTACGACCCAATTGTCATAAGCAAAATAATTTGAAAGTTTGAAGAAGAAATATTAATAAATGGCAAAGTTATAGCCACTGTTTAGTTTTCGTAACAAAATATAAGTATAAAAAGGGAAATAACTTTGTCAAACTTAACCTTTTCCTACAGCAAAGACTGCATCAGGACCCAGTTGGCATGAGCAATATAATTTGAAAGACTAGTTTGACTAGAAATGTAAATACATGAAAAGTGACAGACGGACGGACAAAGCAATACCCAAGTATCTCTTCTATTCTCTGAAAAGGCGCGACAAAAAAATGATGTCAAGTGTTTTACGTCACTGTTCATCTACAAATATCACTTAAACGATTTGACATATTATAGAATAACAAAAGGATGGAATACTATATGATAATATTATGATGATATGATGCAAATATATGACCTAAAATGCAAAATAGCCCTGATTTAATTATAAATTATGTTACATCTCTATCTACAGGCGTGCTTTGGGGTATGGTTGGGTGTTCTGGCTGTAACGATTATTTGACTAATACTTTTCATATCTCATCAATCACTGCAGCAAAAAACTACTCGCAAGGAAAGTATATTTGTACGACTGACAGTGACCTCTGCACAGCTATAATTGAAGCCATCGGTGATCCGCAGTTGGATCCCAGCTCACAAGAGATGATTATTTCGCATGTATCTTGAACGGATAAGAGACATACTCCAAAACTACAAAGCGCATCACAATTTGTGTAAATACTGTAGCAGCTAATCAGCGGTCATACTTAAAGCCCCTAATGACTGACATCTTACTAGATGTATTGAACACTTAACGTTCGTAAACTACATGCAGCCAAGAGATGCGCAGGTCTTTGAACACCAACAGCGGCATTAAGTCTTACTTATATTACAGTGTCAAATTACCGTGGGGGTTTTTCCCCACAAAAAAACGATTAGGTTTGGGAAGAAGAACATATTTTCACCATCTAATACAAAGATATGTTCTATCGAATATTCCAAACATACTCTTTAATCTGCGGTTACTTCCAGCGTGGTAATTCACTTTTTCTTATGATGGAATAAAAAGCTGGCAGACATGTGTTAAGTGTGTCCATAGTCAGCATGAAGATGACCCACAGTAAGAAATTAAACCAATAATGAATAAAGAGATTCTTAGAGATTATGCATTGGGATAATGTTGAAACTAAAATGACCTGGCAAAGTAGTTGCTGGTGTGCTTTTCAAAAAACGATGGAAAAGGTTTGAACTATCTGCGGCAAGTGTATAAAACATTTTTTAACATTCTGAGCAGTCCTGACATCAAGCAGCGTTAATGCAACTCACTAGTTCAAACAAAATATTATTCAAACAAACATTCATAGTTATTATATTTTTTCCTTTGCATTTTGTCTTGAATAAATTTTTATAACAAACTTTATACCTTTAAATTAGTAAAGTGTCACTAGCAATGAACATTGCGATAAGTATAGATATTCTTTTATACTTATTTTTTTTATTTGCTCATTCTTCATACATAGTAACAACAGATACAACCAATATGTATAATAACATGCATATATACA
>JAULCC010028003.1:0-15445 GCA_032358795.1 Nuttallia obscurata | reverse complement strand
CGAAGTGCCCAGACCGGGATTCGAACCCACAGCGGTGAGGGGCTGAGAGATTGCAAGTCAACGGCTATAACCACTCGACCATGGAGGCCCCCTAAGGTCTTTTGTCTGTATGCATTTAATACCTGTTTTAACATTTACGTTTATTTACACTGAATAATTCTGTTAACATACCTCGTTCACATGGCGGTCCAAAAATTACATCAGGTCTGTAGGCTACTTGTGCAAACATCGAAACCATTGCAGATTGCGCACTGCACTCCGTATCGAAAAATTTGACACTGAAGATAAATTCAAAGTCTGATATTAAAATGAAATTGTCTTTTTTTTTCAATGTAAAAGTAGAGTTGTTCATGGACGGTAATTAATAATCATAAAACGATGCACAAATATCCATTTGAAAATTCATCGTTGCTATATCATTATATTGTTTAAGAGTAAAAGTATGCAATGTATCAACTTAATTAAACTAAACGGAAACACACGTAGGGTGGGTTATCATGCAACTGATTATCTGAAGGTTTCTGACATTTTACATGGAATTTTAAAAAAAAAATTGCAATTTTTACACATATTAGCTATGGTCAGTTTAGTTAAAGTTTTATTTTTTATTTAAGCTCAAGTATGTTGAAATGTCATATAGAAATACGTAAGAGTCTTTCTCCTGGGTAAGGCCAGTACTCGGTGTCAAATGCTCATTGTAAGATTTCCTGAGGACACAGTGGTCGCCTCATCTGCTACAACATTGCGCCCTTGGTGTATGATACTTAAAGTATTTGAAAAAATATCAAGTTAAAACGAACGAAACAGGTTGCAAATTTCTGCAATTACAGATAAAGTATATGTAGAATGTGCTTAAAAGAAATTATTATACAAATATATATGCTAAAGATTTGAACACAAATCCATAATTTTATATATCTTGTTTGGTGTAATGCATTTTTAAATCACAGCATTTTAATGCAATACCATGAATGTACCGTATGTTCATAGTGATGTGTCAGTCTCTTATACATACATTCTGAATTATCTGCTACATTGTTCAACAAATTGCAATTAATATGTTGCTGTATCTGCGCAATTAATACTATTAGAATTCCAGGGTTATTTCAGAATATCAATATATAACTTGTTTTGTTGCTTTCATTAAAGCCATAATAAAGCTCAAAAACATGTAAAATTCGCGTTATTTGCTGCATGAGTGCATAATCATGAATAAACCTGTCGCTGAATACGGGTAGTTTACTATGTCAAATTCCATCCACTATTTGCAATCGATAGATCAATGTGTTAATTTCTTATTTTACTGTCATAGCAGTCTAATGTATTGTTTATCGCCGCAGCTCGGAAGGTATATCTGATGCCCTCGATTTATGGCTAAATATCACGATCACGTCTTGTGACGTGATTTAATTAATGTGTACTATTCAATGTGTACCACCATGCGTGCGATGTAATTCTGCATGTGTGCATATTATGTGTAAATAAGCAACTTCAATTATACATGAGGGGGTCTGGTTTGATTCAACAGCGTTTGGAATGTCAACAATGATGTACCAGTAAATACTCTATTTTTTTTGTTTGTTATTATTTTCTCGTATTAATAGTAGCGCTTGACAGATTTTTAGAGACCCACTGTTGCGATATACACCTCGTTCGACTTGCAACACTTGGGATTTCGAGGTTTTCCCTTCGTTATTTTGTTTCTTTTATTAAATGTAACACACAAATGTTAAGCTTTAGAACAACTGCAGTGGAATTTGCGTATGCTTAAATAATGTTATCTAATCGTTATAGGAAAAAGTGAAATGACAGCGAACTCGCTGACATGATTTAGATGACAATTCAGCGAACTCGCTGTCGTGATTTAAAATGTGCCTTTCGTATGTTGTGCAAATTGCAAAAACGAGCTGTCTAGCTTTCGTCACCTTTCATGCTTTTTTATAACTGTATACCGACTGTGAACGTCACTTTGTCACGAGCTTATATTTGTCTACCGACTGACTGTGTTTGCCGATTCGTTACGAATTCATCCTATCACAATAACAGTGTGTCTATGAAGAAAATTTATTGCAATAATTGTATTTGAGAATGTAACTGCACGAAGGTTATGCAGCAAAACCACATTGACAGTATATGTTTTGCATTTGACAGGAAACAGCGACCGCATGTGTTATTAAATATGTCAAAACTGATTTCGGTAAAACTCATTACAGGTGGAAGAAGACCCCGGGAGACTTCTGTACACCATTTCAGGCACAGAGTGCCCCCGGGTTGAACCACCGACCTACCGCAAGCCAGTTGGAAGGCTTCCTCACTTGAAACCTCCGAAGTGCCCAGACCGGGATTCGAACCCACAGCGGTGAGGGGATGAGAGATTGCAAGTCAACAACTATAACCACTCGGCCATGGAGGCCCTTTAAAAAAAAATGAATGTAAGATTCTATTTATCACATAAAGAGGAATTTAAAGAAAATGTTCATAAATATACACACTGAGCGTGTATATCAACCGGTTTCAAGTTATATTTATGTAACTAGTTAAATATGATTTTTTTATGTCACTGCTTTATGTCACTCCAAAAATCCAGTTTGTGGTAAAGTAATTCTATTACGGATTAAGGTGACAGAGCATCAAAGTTTATTTGTAACTGTAACATTAGGGTGGGAAATTTTCAAAGGTTAAATAAAACTATAACTTAAACTCAAACTGTTTCGAAAACAAGTCATTGTTGAGAATGTTGTCGTCCATCTCTACTGTAAGAATGACACTTTATATTTGCTGTTTAGTGTAGAACTGATTGACTGATTGCCAGATCTGTCTGATGTATTTTGAATTGACACATTTGAATTCAGTTCGCAAGGTTTGTTATATTTTTCTATACATAGTTAAACTTTTTTTCATATACAGTGGTTTGTCAATACATGAATAGTTCAACATAAATACGCAGAGGTAGACATAAAATTCATAATAACAACATAAGAAGTATAAGTGCGACATAAAAAGTTTAAGCACAAATAAGAAGTTTAAGCGTAACATAAGAGTTATAAGTGAGGAACACAAAAGTAAAATAACAAAATGAAAGAAAACGAAAAGGCTTATTTGATAAAAAAGAGAGTCCATCTGTTTAAATATCAGAATAGTTAATGACTGTTTCTTAACAAGAATTTAAGTATATATATGCTGTATCACCCTCCATCGATAACATGTTTTAACAAGACATACATGAAATGCAAACGGGAAATATAAAGGTAAAGTTCAGATGCACACATTTAATTTAAATAAACCTAGAAGGAAAACCAATAAGTCAAGCGTTCAACATTAACTAACGCTCATGTAAATATCACCAATCCTTAAATAACTCTATTACAATACACATAATTTATCATCACCTGTATTGGGCAGTAAAAAAGGTTTTATAAATAACAAAAGCTAACATACATTCCCTTGTTATTGGTCTTCTATTGCAACAAAGACAAGAAAAAAAAGAAAAACATGACATATTCTGAACACGTTGGTTAGCGATGTAATGAGGCTGTTCCGATCTAAAACATTCAAGGTCTTCAGTCACTTGTTTTCGTGACTGCAATCTGTTTGATCCTCCGATATTATTGATACAATAGTGCTTGTTAAACATGGCATGATTGCGTTTTAAAGGTTTCTCACATGTCAAACAATTCCAAGAATTCGTTGATGCATGTCCAGAGGCTAAACAAAAATAAATCTAGACTGTTCGTAGTTTTATTGATATCGGAATAGACAAAAGGTATTTCCTTAATGGTATTTACCATATTGTTTTATACGATTATACACAAGAACGTCAATGCATCAAGTTTTACCACTCAAATAGAGTTAGTTTCATATCTGAAGACAATGTTAAAAACAGAGATACTATAGTGTCTTCAGTTGAAACGGTGGTCTAGTGTTAAAATGCAGGCCACAGGACTAATGGATCCTGGGAACCAATACAGCCATCTGATTTTTTTCATGGCAGAAAATTAATCCCATATTAGCCTTACCCCACCCAGGTGTATAAATGGATACCTGCAAAGGTTTAAGCCAATGTTCCGCGGCTGCAATCTACGCCACCTGATAACGACCGACTTACATCCTGATGATCAAAGGTAATTATGTCATCTAAAGCAGTCTTGAACGTATGTCAAATATGAAACGAGTGCTATATAAATGTGATATATATATATATGGGTGTAACCAGGTGAGAAAGGTTGCAGCGGACATCGGGGCTCGAACCCGGGGCCTTCGGTTTACCGTACCGACGCTCTACCGACTGAGTTATCCGGCCGCCACTGCCAACCCAACTTACCTCTATAGGTATCGAAGCACTGTGACATACTCCCCTACTAACTTGAAATTCATCTCGAATTTCTTGTAGGAACTGAGATTCACGTAAAAGAATCTCGGAGTTTAAACAGTCACAGCCCCACGTTGGGCGTCAAATGTATCCCGGTGAGAAAAGTTGCAGCCGACACACACGGGGCTCAAACCCAGGGCCTTCGGTTTACCGTACCGACGCTCTACCGACTGAGCTATCCTATACGGCTGCCACTGCCAACCCAACTCACCTCTGTAGGTATCGAAACACTGTGACATAGTTTTTTCTTTTCTTGACTATGTGTCCGTTTTCATTTTGTCTTCTGTATGTCATATATATGATAATGATAATGATAAGTGGTCATTATGATTTAAGATATTCGATGTATATCTTATTCATTATTGTTCTTCAGCTTATATAGTCATAATCAATATATTGAAAACGTGTTAGTTTACATACCATAAAGCCTAGATGCATGCGTATTGGTGTAGCAACACAAAACAGATATAAAGAAGTACTTTACTATTCGTGAGAAAATTGGAAGCTTGTGCATTTCACAATATTAGCAGGTGTAGATCTAACTGTTTTGTAAAGTCAGTAATATGATTTTTCAGCTAATGCTTAATATCCAATTTATATTCACACTACTATCAGTCCTACGAATGTATTCATTTAAATTTCAAATTTAAGGACTGACGATTACAAATTTTCGAAAGCAATATCCTACCCAACTGTTTCATCCGCCGAAACATTAGCAGTTTTTTCCAGAGATGTCAGGGCCAGCTTCAGTGCCGCCACGCTATTGTCACTGGTAAGCTTCTCTTTGGAACGGGGTCCAGGCATCAGCCATGCTATCCGCAACGTGAAACAAAACGAAAACGTAAGACTCCAAACGAGCGCTGCATACAGCAGCGATGCCTTTGTCATGACCTGTTAAAATGTTTGGCTCGAACGAAATCCTCAAATAAGACAGTGTCCGTTTCAATAAGTCCAGCAAAAGCCTACTGACAGTTCCTGCATCTTTATTTCTCCTGTCACGACTCTGACTAAAACATTAATGCAAATGAAAAAGACCGCATGTGTGCAAACATTTACACACAGTTGTCAAGCCAATGTAAGCTATCTAGACATGACTACTTAGTACTATTTAGTACTGATTAAGCCTCTCATTACACCTACTCATAAAAACTTCAGAAAGCGACATTGACAGAATAATGACAATAAAGATTAAAGTATGTTTAACTGAGGCTGATGAAAACGTCATTACGCATTAAACAATTGATTTCTTAATTCCAGTCCTTCGGTGATGATGAACTCTTGACACGTTTATATCCTACTAACGTCATATCTCACAGGAAACTAAGTCTTGATAAAAATTTGACAGTTACATGCTGTTATAATGGAAAATGGAAATTACTAAAAAACCCATAAATACTTTTGTTCTTCCGCCTTCATCTAAAACGATAAATTACTTATTTTTTAATTCATACCTGTCTAACATCTTATCATTATTCAAAATATTCACACGGTAGACTATTTATCTCAACTGACAGGATAGAATAAAGAATGGATGTTTGCATTCGATTGCTTTTAATAAACTAACAATCGCATTGTAATGAGTCAAATCTGATGTATTTCATTGAAAACAATGATCTTTAGTTTGAAACAATAGCAGTGGTCAATTGCGACTGTTCTTTATTGTATCGTTATATATATATATATTTCGAACTTTTAAACGATTTAAAGGTTTTAGCTACCAGGAATATTCTTTTAAAGTTTTCGCAATTTACTTGTGAAAATGAATAAACAGTCTTACTTCAGAGTGACAATACATTGCCAAGCACAAGTCAATGGTTTAAATATTTCTAACCAAGTTTTAAACGGTATACCAAAAGATGCAAAGGGCGTTTTATTCTCGAGCCCCTCTGTGAGGGAGCTAGACATAGCCGTCCTAATTTTTGTCGAAATTTAGTACATGTGTGTGCGTCCGTCCGTCCGTGCGTGCGTTAGTGTGTTCGTTAGTGCGTGCATGTATTCATCCGGTTTTGTCCGGGCTGTAACTTCATTGCTGATTGAAGGATCACAAAAAGACTTGGCACAATTGTTCACTGGTACGAGACAATGTGTAGCATACAATTATCATGTCTCTACCTACCTTGTCAAATTCGAGGTTAAAGGTCAAATTTAAGACAAAAATGGCTTTTCCGGGCTGTAACTTCTTTGTTGATTGAATGATTTTCAAATAAACTGACACAATTGTTCACTGTCATGAGCCAATGTGTCGCATACACTAAGCAGGTCTCTACCTCCCAGATCAAGTTCGCAAATTGAGGTTAAAGTCAATTTTATTACTAAAAATGCTTTTCTAGGCTGTACCTTCCTTGCTGTTTGAAGGATTTTCAAATGTTTTGGCACAATTGTTTACTGTCATGAGCAAATATGTCCCAAACAATAACCACGGTTACCTATCAGGTCAAGGTCACAGGTTTTAGGTTAAAGGTCAATTTTATTACTAAAATGCTTGTAGGGCTGTTACTTTCTTGTTGAATGAATAATTTGTCATATTTGTTTAGTAATAAGACAATGTCTTAGGAAAGAAGCAGATCAGTAGCTACAATGTCAATGTCACAAACTTCGGTCAGAAATCAAAAATATGATGAAAATACTGTTTTGTCACACTTCCACCATGACAACATTGCTGGTACTCTTGTGACAGGTATATGTAAGGTTAGACATGTGGTCTGTGACCATCCTTGTTAAACTCCGTACTAACTTTCGTTTAATTTTCTTAATTTCTTTCTTATGAACATTCGTGGTTGTCTGCGATGTAAAATGACAGCGGCCATGATACATAGAAACTGTACTTACATATCGTGTTAAACCTTCGTAAACTTACCCTAGGGAACGTTTTATTAAACTTCAAACGAACGTTTTTTTATCGTACGAACTTCGTAGAAACATCCGAATTCTTAGGTGTTGTTATCAAAATATCCTACGAAGTTCTTTTTTACGAATGTATGTGCCGTTCGTATGTATCATAGCGACAGTCATTTTACATCGCATAAGACGACAAAATGTTTGTACGAAAGAATCTAAGAGAATTTTCGTACGAAGTTTAATAAAACGACGGCCCCAGAGTCCTACACACATAGAGTCATGTAAATGACAAATATCTCTGCATCATCAGTTTTCAAAGTATAATAGCTACTTATAATTAATGTCTTATTAAATGAGTACATTCATAAGAGATACACGACAAGAACTTAAATTACCAAGCGAGTGATTAATGATTGTTCTTCCTGTTCAATAAGAACAATCATTCAAGAGCAAAAAAGTCAACAATGTCTCTTTACAAAATCTAAGGTGCGGTGTCGGTCTTAGTGTACGTAATATGATACGACAAAGGCATGTATGACTGTCAAAACGTTTGAATGGAGTATGATACGTCAAGTACAATACGTCAAGTACAATACGTCAAGTTAAATTACGCTTAGTGCAGGACTCGACATTTGTTCATACGGACTTAACTCTTGTTATGTGTTTTTTTTCTATTTAAAACATACACTCGCACTTATCCTTGTTTGGCTAATTCAGATGAATCTGCGTATACTGTAGGACCAGATGAGATACTGAACAGAAAAGAACAAAACTTTATTCTCAGGCATACAACAATTCGTAGAATATTTATTTACCTGACCAACAATGGCAGATAAAAACACATACGCACACGCGTACACACACACACACGCACGCACAAAACACACACACAAAAGCACAGAGAATTAAAAAAAAAATGAAAAAGAAATAAAAATCATATGACAAAATAGAACTACAGAACGCCGTGTTTATCATTTCTCCAAACTACATAATGTTTGAAGTAGTTAGATGATTTTGCCATGTTTCGACACTATGTCTTCTTAAAATGTCTATCCGTTTTTTGTGTAACAGTTGTTTATAAATCAGGTGTTCCTTTTACCAACCTACGTTTTTTTTTTTAAATTGTCTTCATGGCACACTTTCACTCAATAGTTCATGTAAATAGTTGTCATTGAAATTATACACTGATATAAAAACTGCTGAATTATGTGACATTACAGGACCTAATGATGGGGAGCTTTTCTCAGAAACACAAACAAACGTCTTTATTATACAATGTACGCTCATTCTCCCGAATGGGTGCTGTTTTGATCTCAGAATAATTCTTAGATATCAGTAATTCTTATGTTTAGTTTTCAAATCATGCATGTTTATGTGCAATTTGTTTTCCTAAAATCAAATATCTCCATGCCTAAGGTCATTTATATCATTTGCTGATATCTGCTTTTTTCACTAAATTCTGTGTGTTCATGCAAACTTTGTTGTTTGACTCATGTTTCTATATATACAGTTGGTTTTGTGCAAACAAACAAAACAAATATAAGTTGGAAAATGTGTATCACTGTTTACATATAGAACTGGGTTTTTCTTCATTCAAATATATGCAAAATATGCCATATGACATATTTTCTAGAGCCTGTTTAAAAATGCAAGTCCGGTGACCCCACTTTTGTATTTTACTTATTTCATTAATGTTATATATGTTTGATTACTACTTCTGCAAAATATCAAGCATTTCTTATGTCAAATTCAATTGGGCGAGTAACTCTTTAAATGTTACAGATGAAATCATGTAAATAATGTAAGTTACTAATATAACGAAAGGAAGTGAGTGGTCAACAACTTGTGACACTTTGATAAAAAGGGTGTCTTATTGCAAAACAATTGTAAAGTTACATTTTTATGATCTGTCAATAATAAGTTCTTTAAAAGATGAGCATTAAAACGTTTATTTAATTACGTCGTTTTAGCTTATACAAACCACAGACTTAATGAGGTACTGGTTCATTTATGTCGTTCTGAAATTAAATTCCTCGTGTTGTGGTTAAGTAAAACATTATGTGGCCTTTGAAATGTCATTGGATACTCATTCTAAATGTAATTGTTTGTGACAAGTTATCATGAACTATTCAGTTCAAGCCAATAGTTCATTGCATAAACAGACATTCAGCCCATACAAAGGTAATACAGCAAATATTTAGTTACTGGATTAATTAAGTTTAGTTTATTATAAATTTTAACGTCGCTTCAACAGTATTTCAGTCATATCGCGACGTCCAGCTCATTACAGGTGGAGGAAGACCCCGGGGGACCCCTGTACTCTATTTCAGGCACAGAGTGCACCCGGGTGGAACCACCGACCTACCGCAAGCCAGCTGGAAGGCTTCCTCACTTAAAAAATCCGAAGTGCCAAGACCGCGATTCGAACCCACAGCGGTGAGGAGCTCAGAGATTGCAAGTCAACGATTATAACCAATCGGACACGGAGGCCCTCAGAGGTAGATGTTCAACAATAGTAAACGTATCACAACAATTACCCGCGTGTGATGAGCTAAGAGTTAATTTTAGAGTTAAAATTGTATATAAAGTATAAACGAACCTGATATTCTTTTTATTACATGACAATACAACAAGAGGTTAATAAGATTTTTCCTATTGGTTTTTAACAAAATTGATAATCCAGTTAAGTCTTTGACGTCATATTTCGTCATACCGTCTACATTACGACGTGACGTCATCGGTTCATATATGTAACATGTCGTTTATATAAGAAAATACGTGATGATTGTATAACACCGTAATTAAGCATCGTCATATTATAAAAATTAATTTGACATATCACTGAAAATATTTACTCTCATCCTCATAGCACAGCTAATATAACATGCAAGATTATTTATTTTGTCTTTATTCGCATAATTTATACATGCATGGCCTTTTAAAATAATATTCACTGATATACATTTTTCTCAATCTCTTATACATTTAACTTTCAAACTTAACAATAAATTGAAATTCATCTTATATCTCACCATTTCCACGTACAGTTCGCACTCTCATATTTTTTCAATCCTATTTCTTCCATATACATCTGATTGAAAACACAAGCTATGTTATGAAAGTCGCATTTGTGACAAAACCTTTGTATTCGCAATGTTTTACATACATCTTAGTACGGTAAATGCTAAAAAAAATATTTATACCTTTAAACAGAGTTTACACCTGATTATGCCGTATTTCACTAAACACCTTCTATAGATAAATAAATTAACCTTTGCTTAAAGGTCAACAACTGCTCGGGATTAACGCTGCCAGGGTTTTCCCATATATTAACAAACAAATAGTCAATCTGTTTTAAACTCTTGAGGCCCAGTTGATTTTAACCTTATAAATATTATCAACCAAACTTGTTCATAAAGCTTTGATAATGCATGTTTTGCTATTTATAATTTAAAACCCACACTTAAAATTCTGATATATCTACAAATGAATAACGGAAATCTGCCTAAATATCTGTAAACACGGGCATGACATTTAGAGAGTTTAACTCCTAGAATACGCGGACAAAATTTAAGATGCAGACGTTCTATATCCTTCATCTTATTATAAAAACATATACTTCTGACAAATACTTATTCAAAAAAATAGAGAACAAAAACGCAACAAACAGCTGACACATAGTTCTTAGAGAACAGGTGAAGTATTTTGTATTATACGCAAAACATCATGACTTTCAGCACTTTACCCACAAGTAACTGTTGGTTATGATTAAAATACCCATTAGAATTTAAAAGAACTCCGAAAGTCTTCTGTGATGTTTAGATTTACACCAGTATATGTCCATGGCTCGTTTCGTACTAATTGTCTTCTTTTACGACTAACTACTTATCAACTTAAGGTTTCATACCCCTGAGGTCAATACTTTGGACACGTTCCAATTGCATATAAACCTCAGCAGGTAACGTTATACCATTTCATACCTATTCTGTTATTTTAAAGTTGCCTTAGGTTTTTTTTCCAGAATGGTATGCTTTACACAAGTGATTGGCATTATCAACTACTTTCAATTAAAGGAAATGCTGCAATATGAATCACAAGATTACAGGAATATGATCATACGTATTTGAATATATTTGTATGATTTGAAATTGACCAGGGAGTTCTCCTAACATGGTATGAAAAAATTCCTTTCTAAAGCTGATATTTGTTTCCGCTTGTTTCAGATCACGTTTTTAAGGAAAGCATTTTAATCATCATTTTGAAACTCGAAGCAATTAAGACTTTAGACCCATTTAATCAATGTATTACTGTGTTTGAATTATAGCATGATAATTTAGTCCTTTGAACAATACAATGTACATCTAAGAGAAAATTACATTTAGCAGACAGCAGACTTCGACGGCACACATTTCTCATCTCCCTTCAACATCCGATGAAAGGGTTCATTCGTTGAAATATGTTTAAAGATGTTAAACCAATATCTACAACAAATGTTTTGAAAAAAAAACAACAAAAAAATAATATACAAAGTTTGATTAAGAATTAAAATGCTCAATAATTATGTGTAGGAGTTGTTGATCACATGCATGTTATTATAACGTTTCGTACTGTCGAGTTTGTGTGGCTAGCTACTGACAAACAGCTTGCATGCTTGCATTACAGTCTTCATTATTGTTTGCTATTAATATGTAGAGATCAAAATACTCTGAAGCAAACAATATCATAATAAAGTTCAATGAAAGTCATTGACGAAATCAATCTAGAGAAAACAGCAAGGTTTTTAGCGAGCCATAAATATTTGTAGCTTTCAATTATTTCTGTTGGATGTCTCACTGACCATACGTCATCGAGACTAATAAATAAAATAGCTGATTTCATTCAACTATGTGTTAAACAGCTATTAGAGTAGAAGACATTGGTTTTATATGTATATACGTTTCTGTGTTTCTTAAACGAAGCATGAAATATATGTCTTTTCATCTGACATGATAAGTGTCCATGATCATACACCTACACAGATATAAAGCTTGACATGTAATTAACGGGGTTCTCATTAATTGTCGAGGATAAAGGGATGCCCAATTACACGCTATCTGCTCAGGTGATGTCAATCATTTGGGAAAAGTTAAAGACATGAACGCATGAATAGTGTGCTATCGAAAATAAATTATTTATATGGAACGTCAGTTAATTCTCAGCTTAAACGTATGATTTATTTCGTTCTCAACAATGAAAAGAGTTTCAAACAGCTTTTGCCTTTTGAGATTAGGTTAGTTTTGCCATGTGCTGTATGAAATGTAGCGAAAAGAAAGTATAAGTGTTTATCCATAAACGAACTATCGAAGGACATCCCCGTTTTTAAAAACATGGAATACCTTCTCCGGCATTATAACGTGACAACTAAGAAAACACTATACACATAAACTGAGGTTAAAATGTCCACTTGATTCGCTTTCAAGACAATAAAAGCGTAAAAACAACAAAATAATACGTTTCTGTACCAATGGTGTCTTAAGCATATGCCTATCGTCCATTAGCCATAGCTTGCCTAAGTTACGTAAAAGCAACAATCAAACAGTTGCCCATCGATCATTTTGAACGCCGATATTCACTTATTGTAATCAATATTTCTGCAGATATTTCGGAACAGCGGAATGGAAATATGTGCAATATTGTATTTCATAATGATATAAACATGGCTATCCAATGCTCCATGATTTTAATAAATCGTTTCGTGTTACTGATTCACAACATGACTTTGAACAGTTTGAATGGTCAAAAGCAAAACAATATATGGTACACTAGAGTTAAGTTTAAACATAATTTATTGCCAATTTGTCACAAGTCATACATAAATACATTATAATTCCTTAATACAGAACAAATATAGTAAATGGGTCGGACCACAAGTCCTAACAACATCAGGAAAAGCCTCCCCTTCTAGTTTGCTCAAAACAGATATATAAAATACATGTGTAAATATTTTGACAAAGTTAGGCAATTGTATATTTGAAAAGTGAGATTTATTAAGTCGAAGTCAAAGTAAAAGTGGCATTGAGTAAAGGGAACATTAAGGAAGATGGGAGAGGAAGCTGGGTTACAAAGAAGAAGAAGAAGAAGAAGAAGAAAAAGAAGAAGAAGAAGAACGAATTGCGTTTAGTGCAACGATGCCACAACTAACCAAATCAATTAGTAGTTTTTATATAAGTTTGAAATGATGAGAAGAGAAGGATTTAACTTCATAGATAAAGTCAGACGCTTTAAAATAAAGAGTAGCTTATATTGACTTAACGGGTGCAGGCAATTTGTAGTACGAAAGAGCGTAAGCCTAGCATTTGTTAATTAGTCACATCAAAAAAGACAATGTCCGGCATCTTCTCTTTGACACCACATTCGCAACGACTGTGAATACTTAATTGCATGGTAGGCAGAATATGTACTCTCACCAACAAGGAAATGGGAAGGAATTTCAAGATCTTGTCGAAATGAGTCCTACAGTAATATATACGGAGGTATAAAGGATTTAGATCAAATCGCATCAAGGGATGCTGTCATGATGTTATGCTAGGACTGGAGGGTAAACCAAAACCTACCGAACTGAGGAATGCAAACATACCTCAAACTACTGTCATATTAAATACAAAATGAACAAATATATCAATTATAAATAGGGGATCGAATTTAATATAGTCTACTACAAGTGTTTTATGAAATGTTTTAGTCATAACTATGCATACATGAATTTAAAACGTATTTAGGCTTTATTATGGCTTAAAGAGAAGGTTCTCATTTCGAATAACGATTTAACCAACGACATATGTCAAATCTACTTACTGAAAGAATTCTATGTTGAAACATTTTGTATCGTTGCAAGAAAAGGTTTGTTTTAGGTAGAAAAGGGTTTCTAAGGTCTTCCTGCTCAATTAAAAAGTATATTACTTCCCACAAAGAGTGTTCATTGCAAAAGACTTAAGGTTTAAACAACATCGGTAGTTTCAGCCAACGGTCATAATATCCGCGACCTTTTTCGCACACAACAAAGTCTACGTTCGTAAGAGACACTTCAATGAGAATGTTGCAAAAACTATTCAGTACACTTTAACAATAAACGAAAAAAGTTATCTTTTTAAAGAAGCAGTTAATCAAAACTGGAAAAAACAATATGAATATGATAGACACTGAGGTATTGTCCACTTATATGACGCTGGAATTTCTGTTACAAAAAGGGAATAACTAAAGACTGATGTTTCGTGGCTAAAACGCGAAGAAAAACTTCGGGGAAAAGGTTATACATAATATCTTATGTGGTATCAAACATTATTGCACATGAACAGATTCTGTGACAGAGAACAAGTAAAAACAGTGACTTTCATGATTATTCACATATATAATCCTAGCTTGCCTAAACTATGTAAAAAGAAACAATCAAACAGTTGACTATCGATAATTTCATTTTGAACACCGATATTCACTTATTGTGATCAATATGTTTGCAGATATTTCGGAACAGCGTAATAGTAATACGTGCAATATTGTATTTCAAACTCATATGATTATGTTTATCTAATGCCACATGATCTCAATAAATCGTTTCGTGTTACTGATTCACAACATGACTTTGAACAGTTTGAAAGGTCAAAAGCAATAATGTATGATACACCAGAGTTTAGTTAAAACATAATTTATTGCAAAATTATCACAGTCATACATAAATACATTACAACTCCATATTTCAGTACAAAAATAGTCAAAGGGTCGGGCCACAAGTTCTAACAACATAAGAAAAGCCCTCCCCGTTTGGTTGGCTCAATACAGATACATCAATATAAAACAAATGTGTACATATTTTGACAAAGTTAGGCAATTGTTTATGTGAAAAGTGAGATTTATTCAGTCATAGTAAAAATAATAGTGACATTGAGTAAAGGGAACATTTAGGAAGAGGTGGGAGGAAGCTGGTTACTAAGAAGAAGAGGAAGAAAAAAAGGTGATCGTTGAGTGCAACGATGCCAATTAAAACACAGATGTACAAGCCACAACTAACCAAATCAATGAGTAGATTTTTAGTAAGTTTGAAATGATGAGAATAGAAGGAAATTTTCTTCATAGATAAATTCAGACGCTCCATAGAGAAGATTATATGGACTTAACGTGTGCAGGCAACGTCTAGTACGAAAGAGCGTAAGCCTAGCATTTGTATATAAGTTACATCGAAAAAGTTAATGTTCGGCATCTTCT
>JAULCC010027892.1:0-15445 GCA_032358795.1 Nuttallia obscurata | reverse complement strand
CCGGTTATTCTAGGTGCTCATAGATTTCCAGCTAACAACAAAACAGCGGATTTTATGAAATAAATCCGCTGTAAAAAGTACGCTGTAGTTTGCCTAATGAGATTTAGAAGGATTTAATTTAGCGGTAGTGGATAACGTGCCAAGCTGGTATCTGGTTAGCATAAGAAGTTTACATGTCAAAAGCTGATTTTCGATACAAAGAAGTAGCTTACATGTCAAAACCTGGTATCAGATATTCAATTTAATTTATAAGAATAAAGGAGATAAGTTCAACCCCGATTACTACAGAGGCATCATAATTCTTAGTCGTTTTGGTAAACTAGTTACTTTTGTTCTCAATACAATACTTAATAATAACTATTAAAAATATCATAATATACTTTGTGAGGAAAAACTGGATTCCGTAAAGGTTGTGACACTATAAAAAAGCATTTGACAGTTTTAACCGGGCACGTCACTGGCAGAAACTACTGTCTCATATTATTAATGCCAAATGTATAAAACAATCTGTAACATGTATAGTAAAGCCTAGTCTTGTGGTCAAAACTAGAAATGAATTGTCTAACTGCTATTTTAGTCATGCTGATGTACGCCAGGGTGGAAACCTGTCGCATATTGTGTTCTCCATATCCATGAATTATTTATCCCAGTTTATAGCCAAAAAAGTTGAAGGCTTAGTCGCTTTGTCCTTTTCTACCTTAAGGTAGTATCAACTTAAACGTATTTTAAGTCTTAGCAATGATGATTTTGATATATACTTCAGAAATGTTCTCCTGTTATATTCAGATGATACAGTATTATTAGCTGAAAACGTAGTTGGATAGGGGTGGAGGCCTCTGTGACCGAGTGGTTGTAGTCGTTGACTTCTCACCGCTGTGTTTTCGAATCCCGGTCTTGTCACTTCGAATTTTTCAAGTGAGGAAGCCTTCCAGCTGGCTTGCGGTAGGTCCATGATTCTACCCGGGTGCGTCATGTGCCTGAAATAGTGTGCAGGGTGTCCCGGGGTCTTCCGCCACCTGTAATGAGCTGGACGTCGCGATATGACTGAAATACTGTTAAAGCGACATTAAATTACAAACAAACACAAAGAAAACTAAGTTACAGAGAGCACTAAATGCACTGCACGATTATTGTAGTACCTGAAATCTCAATAATAATGAAGCCAAAACAAAAGTTGATATATTTTTAAAACGTAAACAAAATAAAGATGTCAGGACTTTTCTACAATCACAGGTATCTGAGTTTGTTGATGATTGCTCATACCTTGGTCTGCATTTCAATTACAATGACACTTTTGCTAAAAACCAACGCACGGCTTGTGGAACAGGCAACCAGAGACATGTTCTCTGTGATTTAGAGAAACCTTTGGCTTACATTATCGTTATAATAACATTTCTTTGGCTCAATGATTGTCCCTTTTCTCTTGTTTGGAAGTGAAGTCTGAGGTTTTGAAAATTCAAATAGTATTCAGCAATTTCAATTGAAGATGTACAAGAAAAATCAAGAGTTGTTTGTTTTGGGCTAAGTTGTTGAATCCCAAAAGCGAAATAAAATGTAATACATGTTTTTTGATTGAAAGTACATTGTCCTTACACAATGATAATATACCAATGGATCTCGTTTGCTAAACGTACATTAGATAGTTTAGGTATCTCTGAACATTTCATAAATCAACGAATAGACAATATTAACCACTAGTGTTAAAAGACTGCATGACCAATTTTATCAGGGTTGGAAAAGCACCTTAAATGTTTCTCCAAAATGTCTCGCATACCGTGTATATAAACGAGATTTTTATTTTGGAATCAAATTCAAGTAATGATCAGTGCATTATTTTACGCTTGAATAAAGAAGGTCTTCAAAGTAAAAGTTGCAAATCTGTATTGCTTTCTGACTCTAGTCAGAGTTATTGCCCTTTGTTACTTTTTCTTTTATTGAGAATAACTTTAACAATACTGTATGGAAGTTCATGAAACTTCATTTAATGCCAAAGTTCAATGAGAGGAAGTGCAATGTAAGGAACCATAACTATATTTTACCTAAATACAGAGTAATTGCCCTTTATTTCTTTTTCGTGTCCGGAACATAACTTGAAAAATACTGGATGGAACTTCATGAAACTTCATATTATGATAAGGCTTAATGAGAGGAAGTGCAGTGTACAGGAACCTTAACTGTAAATTATCTTATAACAAAGTTATTGCCCTTGTTACCTTTTCTTCTTGTTCGGATAACTTGAAAATACTTGATGCAATTTCATAAAACTTCATACAGTGGTAAACTAGTACAAATTAACATGAGTTAGGATAGGGTATAAGAACCGTTACTTTGTTTGCTTTATCTTTTTATTACCACTGCCCCATTCCTTTATCAAAGTATCCACAGTGATATTATACCCGTTTAGAAATTGCTCGAAGAATAGTCGAGACTTCTGTCCTCTGACAGCTCTTGTTGTAATTATTAATCAGCAGTCTGGGGAAATCGGATTTACCAATAAATGACAGACAGACATACAGACAGACGCTTTTTTATTTCCTCATCAAGGTTGATAGTCACATTAGACATTATACATTAATACAAATAATACAAAACTTATATAAACTGAATGATTATAGAGTATTAATTAGCATTAAAAAATGAAGGTACTATTCCTAGAAGACCCGGCACACTTCAGTCATCATATGTCAGCTAACCAGTCATCTAGTTCAGTCCATTAATGGCCAACTACACTATGTGCCAACAACGTTTCATTTTAGAACTGTATTTGGAATACGTTAAATGTAAAATGCATTCGATCAAATACGCATGTGATATTTTCAGTAAACAAATTTGTTCAGGCTCAGTTAAAACAGGATCGGCGTGTGAACCGCGGCCAAGACGTCTCAGGAATAAATCTTTATTACGCAGTTAATTAAGTTCGTGTATTTTTGTAAGATCAAAATGGGAACAGAGTGTCTCAACCATTATGTCCCTTCTTTTGATAGTACTTACACATTCCGTAATCAAATGTGTTTAATCATCCTCAAAATGTATTACAAGCTATACATATTTCATTTTTCAGTGTTTTTGGTTCCGTCCAAATGTAGATCATTGCTTGTGATGTTTGTTTTTAGCCAACGCCGCTGTAAAATACAATATTGTATGGCTTTATAGCAGGCTGTAATATTTAAGAATAATCAAATGCATTATTATTTTGGGTACGATTTTGCCATTCAATGGTTTCCGATTGTAAAATTGCGTCATCGACTTTCCATTGATGTTTAGTTGATAGTTTATTTCCATTTATGAAACCATGAAGAATATATTGTAAACTGTATTTTCTAATCAACTGCAAAACATGGATTAAATATGAAAAATGATGGTATCTTTTTCGTAAACTTTGCTTGCGCATGTTATTACTAGAGTTGTGAAATGGAATATGATAACAGATAATCTGTCAAGAAAATATCATGCGGGTTATGCTAACATAAGGCAGTTGATTGCCTATAGTACGATTGCAATTGCGTATTTTCACGTTGCAGTGTATTGCATAACTGGCGAACCTGCCAGGTTAAAGGAAAAGGTAACCTTAAAAATAAGAAGATCTTATATGCAAGATATCTTGAGACCATTTAAAAAACTGAAATAACAATAATTGTTTTGCAAACTTTATGTAAGCGACATAAATTTTAGTCAGAATTCAAAGTTTTGTCGTTGTTTCTATACTTTACGTGTAACTTTAACTTTATCCTGTCAGTGTTAGGCTTGTCTTTCCTTTACTCTTAAGTTGCTTATCAGTAACTATAGACTTGAGAAAACCATTTCTCTCTCCATAAATGCGTATTTTATATTGACGAGATTTATTAATTTGGAAACTAGAGAACCATTGGTCTGTTTTGAACAAAGCCAAAATGTGTTGCAAATAAGAAGTTTTATATAACATTAAATATAGACGTGGGTAAACCATTTTGTTCTCCATTAACTAGTACGCATTTGAAATTGGCGATATTAATTCATTTGAGAACTACGATTGTCTGTATTGAACAAAATGCAAATGTGTTGCTGTCTAAATGCAAAAAACGCCTGTCCTAGCGTCGACCTAGAACTGAAGCATTTACTCATAACATAGAACAGGCCCCATGATTATACAACTTTTTTGTTGCTTAACTAAGGTTCATGCTCAAATTTCAAATGTTTAAAACATCAAATTGTTTCATAAATTTGATTCAAATGAACATTCAGCACTTAATCATAGGGCATATACATGTTTATATTCACATGTAAATATTTTATCTCAAGTATCTTTAATAAAAGAAGAAATTTAATTGCCATGCTCTAAGTGAGGTGAGTATGAAAAATGTTTTATAATCACGGGGCAAGGTTTTTTTCTAATTCTTGAGTAACTGACATAGCTGGTTTTACATAGGCTGGAGTCATACAACTTAAAAACGGAACCAATAAAATCCAAAACATGAAATTAAAACGATCAAAAACTATTAACAGTTCAATTTTCCCGTTCACACAGTGTGTAAAATGGTATTTTTTCTGTGCAGGGAACATCTGCCCATTTCCAATCAAACGCATAAACGGATGCTGCACAACCTTCTTCTCCACCAATGTCGTTGGGTTCATTATCTCCCCAGTTAATATACGATGCAGGCAGCTGAGTGTGAGTTACTCGCCATGTTGTAGTTGTGAGGTCCTTCTGCATGCCAATCCATATGCCCGTTAACACAATGTTATCGTAAGGGTCTGCAGTTAAATATGTGTAATTCTTTCTTAATATTACTCTTAAAAACAGTAAAACACACAGCTTTGCATGTTAAGTTCATTAAAACTCTTATTATTATAGAGGGTTGTAAGTTATCCAACTTTTTCTGAAGACCAAATTCAAAAAATATACTTGTCACGTGCCAACATCATGTTTAGTGCAAAAACACGAAATGACAGTTATCAGGCACCATGCATATGTTGTTAATTTGCGACTGGTCATAAGGAACATTTGCATAACTTAAAGTCTAACTATTTAAGAGAACCCCTTATTTATACATAAACTTTTAAGCATGTCCTTGCAGTCACAGTCTACAATGTGTACAATCGGGCTTTCTGTTCGACATGTAAGAACACATGTTTGTGTTTACTACTATAACGTGTTTTCACCAAGACACAACATATCCAGTCAGTGAAAAGCATGCTCAATTCTGAATGGGTCGATTGTTCTTATATACATAGCTCTTTGTCTATGCCTCCATACGAGATAACGGTATTGCTAATTTGCATATCTCACCATAAACTGTACGTTCATCAAACGTTTCATTTCCGCCCATAGCGGAACGTTACACTACTATAACTTCTATCATTCGAAGATTTTGAAAAACTATTTCTATTTGGCTTCGAAGTGTTCTGTAAGCCAACTTAGTTTATATCTAAACTTCTATATTAATATTTCAACTATAAACATGCATAAACTAATCTTTTGATGCATCAACGTTTTAAAGAACTGAAAACCAAAGAAGGAAAACTAATTTGCTTTGTAGATCTTCTCCAAATAACTTGTTGAAAATGTACATTGTAAAGAGTTCAACTCAACTCAACTCAACTCAAAACAACTTTATTTAGGCAATCGGCAAACTAAATTGCCTTTTGCCACAAAATACATACATACATACATACATACATACATACATGAAATATGGCTATAGCAAAATCACAAATTTCTATACAATAATTCTGGTATCAACAATCAATTAGATTTTAATAGAAAAAAAACATAACAAGAGCTCTGTTACAAAGAAAACACCCCATTTTGTACGTTTAACTCTTTCCTTATATTTAATGCATTTTAATAAATCTCGCAATATTTGTTTGGATTCTTTTGTTTCGGGCTTTCATCAATGTTATAATTTTTTCTAAAGATGGCCAAGTAACATAATATTTTGGTATATATATTATTCTGTAATCTCTAAATCTCGGACACACAAACATGAAATTGAATTCAGATTCAACTTGTTTTTGATTACAAAAAAACACATATTCTATCCTCTCTTTTTATATTATTAAATCTGCCCGATTCATTTGCTAAATTATGCGGTGATAATCTGATTCTTGTAATATGCATTCTGAGGTTGTCGTTCTTGATATTATCTATATATGATTCATACTTGTATTCCCTTTTAAATTTTGAAAAATATTCTAATTTATTCGAGTTATCTATTTCGGTACTCCATTCCTGGATGTGTTGAACTTCCTCAATCTTTTCACCATTTAAAAACCATTCAAAACTGTGCTGTAGCTTACGCTTTTCAAATACACATACCTTAGTTTTAGTAACATTTATTTTTAAGCCCCATTTGTTAGAATACAAGAGTATACAGAGTAATGCCTTGATTAACAAGATGCAACCATTTTAAAGTTCAAATCTATAGAATAATGTGCAATAGTGAAAGTAAAGACTTAAAGGAATGATATGTTTACCTATTGACTGGGATGCCAACTGTTTTACAAAATCTTGTTCCTCCTGAGTGTCTATTACCACCAGATGGGCTCCAAAGTCTTCACAGAAATGCTAAAACAAAATGTTTACTGTTTAAAGGATAGCATAAACTGACTAACGTGCACTTTGTTAATAGCTAGTGTAATTTAATCATAAGTAATACTTTATGGAAAATTTCTAATTATATTAATTAATGAGCTTACTGCAACCTTATTTGATAAAACAAAGTAAAAATTTGATTATACATACCTGTGCATCCGTGTAGTGTACGGCATTGCTGAAGTCACCACTGTACGAAGATTGGCCAAATATGAGCCAGCTGGTTGCACGTGCATCTGAAAAATATTATACCATCTTTTATAGCTTGATTTGATAAGTTTTCAGAAACTCGAACTATAGCCTTTCCGCAAAGTTGAACACATGTTTTTCATTTGCTTAACATTAGAAGACATATCAATATTATTTCGAAACATAGATCGTATTGATACTTTGCATAAACCAGGGACGTTAGTCAATATTTAGAAAATGTACCTCGAATACGAGTGTTCACAAGTCCATTATTTCTTATTAAAGTAACGCTAGCATTAACTAGAAATGCAATTATTTGGAAATTGATTACAACTCTAAATTATAATAATAATGATAATGATTAGATTTACATGATAGTAATGACATTATGATAATAATGATAGAAATACTAATGTAATACTGATATTACTAACACTTCTATTAATAATCAAGATATAATGTGCAACACAGATAAGATGTATACTCTAAAATACAGGTTTTGTATAAATTATACCTCATGGTTCAAATTATCTATACAAATTTAGCAAACATTACATTACCCTTTCTGTAGTAAACAGATCCAGCTAATGGCGGTAGAAGGGCCACGCCCTCGGCGGCATAAGTAGAGCCACACCCATGACACATGAAATGCACTTTTTCGTAGAACGCCGCTTTGCACTCTTCGTGACTCGCACAAAGACTCAGGCAAGTAAGCACAGTTCTTACATCATCTTGAGAAACAACATAATCACCAGATTTACACGTGTACGAATCAAATGTCTCCATCTTGGCGAACCCATTAGTTATTATGTAGCTTTCTGCCCTTGCATGACTAATTAACAACATGGTAAGCATTATAATCGATTTCATTTCCATGATATCTTTCATCTAATCGGTTATATTATGTAGAAAAACAACAGAATCATCAGATTAACACGTAAACGAACCAAATGTCTCCCTCTGACAAAATTTTTGTTTTCTGCTATTCCATCTTCAAAATATAAAAAAAACTATCATGGGTATCATTTCAATTGTAAATATTGGTTCTATACTACAAAAAGTCGATAGTACATCAACTAAGTTCACAAAGCTTTCATTTTGATCGATGTACAACAAAGATATTGAGACATGTTTGTCGCAGGTCGTTTGTTAAAAGCCTTATAAGTCATGTCACTGTAATAACCTCGGTAAATACCATTGCCATACAAAGTGATGGGAAATCCATACATTGAGATGGGACAATATAATTCATTTTTTTCAAGGTACATCATTCTCTTTTGTATCGATTTGGCAAATACTAACAAATGGATACATCGAAGGATGGGCTTTCGACCACAACAGCTCACTGATACCAATCCCCCATGGTACACAATAATAATTCGTATCATTTCATTTACATTATTTTTGTTTTCACGCCATGAGGGCCTGGGACGTGCTGATGTAGCACAAGAATTTGGACCACTGCTTAATTACCCTGGCATGATCGTAAGAGGCGACTAACAGCGTTTGAACGTGAATCTGGAGTTTCTACATCTCCAACAGGTATTAAGCACCTGGAATCATTGTTTATTTCAACCAGGCCGCTATTCCATGGCTCCGTCTGTGCGATCCGTGTCCGTTATCCGCATGCGTGTTTCGTGTCCGTTCACGCACACTAGCCCATTCTTGCGTTGTCCGTGAAATTTAGATTACTATTTGCTCTTTTAAATTGAGTGAAATAAGATGTCTACGCTGGAAGAATTAACTCACCTGGAAGAATTAACTCACCTCTTGAAGTTGTCCTCTCTCTTTCTATATCTGCCTCTGAGTCTCTTTCCCCCTCTCTCTTTCTCTCGGTCTCTCTCTCTCTTTCTCTCTAAATATATATATTTATCTCCAACTCTCCTTCTTGCTTGATTTTATATTATTAACCCATTATCTCTAAATCAACATATCATACTGTTGTATGAATGCCAATTTTTTTTTCTTCTGTATTAAATACTATGTGCAAACAAAGGTATAGATGTAGATGAGCCAGTAAACTTTTCTCTAAATAGTGTTCACATGTTGTGTTATATACATTATATTATGTTATCTGAATATTGTATTCATTTTTGAATAAAATCAGTACACACTATTAGGATTCCTAAACCAAAACAAAAAAATATGTTGCAAATGAATCAAGCTTTTGTTAATTGATTTTATTTTTATCATGATATTTTTAAAAGGGAACCCTTCAGAATAATTTGTTTGCGGTGTTTGTAATAAATATCTCAAAGCTGATAGAGCTTGAATCCTAATGATTTAAGACTATGTATCAAGGAGTCATATCTTCCAGTGCTTTGTCTTGAAGAATGGGACATTTCATGACAAATTCTATAACAGTTTCGGTGATATCTGTGTTAGAAAGTAGGCACTTCACATCGTCACGTCGGTCCGTAAATGACCTGTGTGTGCCTGGAAAATCGCTCACTGCTCAAATTTTCACGGAAGCGAACGTAGCGCAGATACGCTCACGCAGACAAGGAATAGCAAAAGAGGATTTATTAAACTTGATCGATTTAAACGGACACGGAACACGCATGCGGAACATGGACACGGCTCACGCTCATGAAGTCATTCAAAAGCGGCCTCAGATTTTAAAAACATTCATTTTGCTTGCACATCTCTCTTCTCGTCTGTTTAGGCTTACCTCCCTTAGTTTTATAAAATCTGATAATTTCGTACCGGAACCACTCAATGTATTTTGTCTCTTGTGTTACAACATGTCACCCTTACTCTTTAAATTGTATACTTGGGTGAACTAAAGCGATATCTAACTATCTGTTGGTTGCTTGTCTATTTCCTGCGCAGAAGTGTCGTTTTTAACACTCACGTCGTTGTGCATACAATTAGCGGGAAGAATTAAAAGAGTGTTTTTGTAAGTACTGATTCTGCCCTGTTACATGTGCACAATAAAACTATTAAACTTTAAAACTGTGCACTATATTTAGTACCATTAACGTAATGTATTTTATTGTAATTACTAAAGGCACATAAAAGCTTTTAATTGCAGTTTGGCAAATAGTTATATTTGTGTGTTGTTTGTCTTTCTCCTGCACAAATGTGTCGTTTCTAACACTCACGTTTCGCATACAATTGGCCTATAGAATTTTAAGTACTGATCCTGTCAAGGTACATAGAAAAAAAAGCACGGATACCTATGCCCATAGAGTTTCCGTCGTAATTGCTTCAAAATAATTCTAGTTAAACTAAAACTAAAACCCAGGAAAACAAATGTTTGCGTTGTAAATTATGGATAGTTCAAAAAGTTCGTTGTCTAGATTTAATCTAAATCAGATAAGCAAAAACCTTAACAAATTCATAGCCATTAGTAATTTACATTGCAATGAAAGCATGGGTATTGATCATAAATCGACAAATTTAAAAACATTTGTTCTTGTCACTTCCCTATCTTCGTTTCTATAATTGAAATCGTTGTGAATTGCCATAAATGTTGTTCTGCACAGATTAAGCTATAGATCTTAGAACACGACCCCACCCCCACACACACACACACACACGCACACACACATACACACACACACACACACACGCGCGCGCATATATATACACGAGTCAAACGATTGAACACATTACAAATGTTAAAAAGCTAACATTGTAACGAAATTAAACCAGCAAGTACGTTATTAAAAAAAAACAAAAAACAGCCGTAGGTGGACATTGGTAGTAGGGATTGTCACTAATCTCGGCGGTTGGAGGGTGGGGTGATATTCCGAGGTGGTACCGCGGCCCTGGAACATATTACTAACGTATTTTGTTGAAGGTTAATGTGGAGAGATATCAGCATGAAGAAAGGTAGGTTAAACGACAAAAATACAAATTTAGATGGCCCGCACCGGTCCGGTACCGTCCGGCATTAAGTTCCCTCGGTAATTCTGTATGCCAAACATAAAAGCATGGCGCGTATAAATATATAAAATTGTATTGACTTCGAAAACATTTTGCATTTCTGTAATGTAGAATTGGTTTGAATTTCAAAAGTCAAGGCTACACTTTTCTATTAATATAATCATCTTCCAAACACCGACGCTATATTATAAACCGTTATTCAGAAACCACGTTGTACACAAAAAGAAGTTAAACTGTGCTTTTCAGCAATTTATAACCACTTCAATAATAAAATGAATAAATCTGTTCGCACTGTTTTTATGCTAAACTCTTGTGAACTTTTTCATAAAAGCAGATTTATCATAAAACTGCTACTGAATAAATGAGTTACAAATAGAACGTTTTGTTTTTGGTTTTTGCCTTTAATTTATTCATCGTTTCAATAGTCAATATAAGTTAAGCCAAAACCATGTACATGGACTTCAAACTGTAACTTTACTCGATTATTAAAAAACAAAAACAATACTACCAGCCACGAATTTCAATGTTCTCAATTCATTGCAATTTTACAACGTCACAATTGTTAAAGAAGTTAAGTACATATCAAAGAAACTTAACTAAGAATCTACAATATCTTCATTTTACGAACAACAGTATCGTCGCCCTTTTTAAAGAAAATAAGGCGACATACAGGAATCGCTGTGTCCGTCTTGTTCTTATTATCAATGTGCTAGAGATAATCAAGAATAAACAACATTGAAATAATTTGCAGGTGCATTCTGTTTAAAAACAGAATCAGGATGTCAAACAGCTTGGATCTTTATGAGACGGCAAATTACTCGGCTTTCCATCTGGATTATAATTGTTTGCAAAAAATTCGCCTATGGTGGCGAAAGGGTTGAAATAGTAACTAAAAGAAGTATAGTTGCTTATACTCCGATTACTTAAAAAAAGCATTTAAAATCAGTCACCGATAGAAAAATACAAATGCCACTGAGCTATAAAAAGTCCGAGTATAAATTCATTTTAAGTAAAACAAAATCTTAAACTAAATACGGTGTTTATTTATAGCATGTGTTTAAACACCAACTGAAAATAAAACACGTAAAAATACGAAATTCATACAAAGGAAGTTAACTTATGTCAATTCAAAATCAAATTAAGCATTTCCCTCCTTCGACCAATAATAAGCCCAACTGCAAAAAAAAAATTATTATTGTTCATTTTACCGACTTAAATACTTTTGACGTCATTCGTAGTAGAAAGACGTGATACGTCAATGAATAAATTGTACTAATATACGTTAAACTCTATACAAACAAAAGAGTTCTTCTTTTTATTTGGTGAATTTCAGTTGCTTGAATGCTTTATTTTCAAATTTTCAAACTTTCAGTCCTCCTTTTTTTATTGTGTTACCCTTAATAATTACGACTTAAATCAAATCGAATTGGCGCATGTGCGAATCGATACCTAATGGTTGAGATTTTTCTACTTTCGTTTTTTCGATGATTTCAAAAGCAATGATTCTTCTAAAGAGATATTTTATGAAATCAAGAAAACCGCTAGCAGCACTTTCAAATAAGTCTGCCTTTTCGAAGAAGCACGTGATCTTTAACGTTTTGATATCAAAACTGCGACACTCGGATTCAAATCGGATTTAAATCACCCATAACTAATTGCTGTGGCCCGACCCTTTTGCTAATATATTTGTAAATTGATCTTTTGTAATAAATGTTTGAATTCTGTTTACTTATTGTACAAATATTTGGCAATAAAATAAGTTTAAACTAACATAATTTGATATAAGATTCGATTGGACAGGGCTATTTGCCAAATCTTACCATCATGTATAATACGTATCATTATTTATCTGTGATCTCGGCTGCATGAGACTTACCATATCTTCATAAAAAAAAGATAAAACAAATATGGCATGGATTAATACACGTACACGTACACTACCGAACTGTTGTGGTTCTGCACGATGTATGTATGTGAATGTTAAGACGGAGTCACGTTTTTGACAATTTAGGATCGAATGCAAGGGTTACAGGTACCGTTGTTTCTTGTTATCATTGTACAACTTAGTTTTGGGCTCATCTATTTAGCTATAACTTTATTCCTTGTATGATATTATGTATCACTGATATCAAGGTGTCATGTGATGTTACCTGTATTATCGGTATCTTCGCAAGTAACTAAATTCTTCCTCACTTTCAAAAAGCGATGTGGGGGATGTAGGGAGTGAGTGCCAAGCACGCCTTGAATCATGCAAGCTATGGATTGAACATGTTAGTATTATTACCACAACTCAAGCAATCTCTGTTAATCTGATTGTATATAAAAATATAAATAGACCTCTTTCTTTTTATATTTCAATTGTTGACGGTTTGAAACATTTGGAAGACAAACAGTTTGTGCCATCTATTATCAGTTGTGCCTATATACTGGAAACTGGTTAAGATATATTAGAAGCCAGTGTATATGTGTTTAGAAGTTGCTGTTTTACAAAAGTCATAGTTTAACGTTTTTCACCGCCTCTCTTAAGCAGACAGATACATTGATATTTTACTTATGGCTTACCTATTTTATATGTAACACAAATATCCCCGTACAACCAGTTTCCGATCAGTTAAGCAAGTTATGTATACATACAAACATCTTCTCTTAAACAACCTCAATTTGGCTCATCTTCGAGTGTACAGCTTTAACAACTGACCAGTTTTAACCATTACTTTCTTTTTGATATTAGACATCTGATGTCTCGAGAAGTATAATTAGCAGAAATTACTTACTTTTCTTATTTAATTGTACACAGTTTTTAAAACTGGTTTAAGGTTGTGATAAACAAGTTGGACAAGAAGAATTATGTCATGTTTTTCCTTACAGTTTCAACATAGATTTGCTATTGATTTGATGTCCACTTAGAAAACATTTCTCTTCTGTTGCTACATGTTTATCACATTTTTCTTAAAACTACAATATAGATCTTCTCTGTATTTGCTATCTTCATTTGAGAAATATTCTCTGGTACTGGCTCCTCCTGTCCGTAAAGGACCTGCAACCCTGCTTTCTTATACATATCTTCAAGTTCCAAACGGTCCGGCGCAGTAACAGGGTATTCATAATTGCCGACATAATAGATGGTACCATTTGTAGGGCCAATCATGACCATATGCCCGCCTTTTTTAAGCATGTTGCTAATCTTTTCAAACATTACCGAATATTCTTCACTGGATTTAGCGACGACCTGAATGCAGAAGGAGGAAATGATGACATCATATAGGTTCTGTGCTCCAGGAAAGTTCTGCAGTGACGTCAAATCTATGGGGTAAATAGCCTTTATCTTTTGTTTTAGTTCCTCGGTACGATTTTCAATTGATGTGCTGAAAATTTCAAAACATTGACTAAAAAGTATGTCCAATTAAACAAACGCATATTGAGTTTATATAGATAAAAGGTTAGAGAATGTTAGAGAATATAACAATAAAACAGTGTCACTGTTGATATATTCTTTAACCTGTAATTTACACTTCATGAACATTGCATCCTTAGGGTTCCAGAGCATAGAAAAGATATTTTTGTCCTACTAAAACTGGATATATATACAATTTAACTGCTCTACAGTTATACAATATTTTACAGTTAAACCATTCTTCAATAAGCAAATAGCAAATTGATAAAATGCAAATTGTGTTTTCCAGAGCCCTTTCAACTGATACGTCTTTGTCAGGTGCTCAGTGCCAAATCTACCTCAAATGTGCTCGATTTTTAGTAAAGCATACCAAAAAACTACCTAAATGTGATCAATTTTCAGTAAAATCTACCCCAATATAACTACTTTCAAGCAAATTTTACCCAAATCTACTACAATGTAATTACTTTCCAGTAAAATATACCCAAATCTATTCAAATAAAATTAATTTCATGTAAAACTTTCCGGTAAAACCTACTCAATCTACTCAAATATAATCCATTTTCAGTAAAACCTACCAAATCTTTTCACTTAATTTATTCACTTTTAAGCAAAACCCATCCAAATCTACCCAAATAAATTGCTTTCAATTAAAACCTACCCAAATCTACTCAAATGCAATTACTTTTAGGAAAATATACCGAAATCTACTCAAAACATTATTTGTTTCCGGTAAAACCTACCAGATCTACTCAAATGTAATTACTTTCCAATAAAACCTACTCAAATGTAATTATTTTTTCAGAAAAACCTACCCAAATCTACTCAAATGTAATGAAATTTTAATAAAACCTACCGAAATCTACTCAAAACAGGATAACCTACCAAAATATACCAAAATGTTATCAATTTTCAGTAAAATCTAGCCAAATGCTATAACTTTCAAATAAAACCTACCCTAATCTACTTTAAGATGATTACTTTCAGGTAAAAATTACCCATATCTACTCAAATATAATACCTTTTCAGTAAACCTTACCCAAATCTACATAATGTAATTAATTTTTAATGAAACCTACCAAAACCTTCCCAAATGTAATTAATTTTCAGTAAAACCTACAGTAATCTTCCCAAACGGAATTATTTTCCAATAAAATCTACCCAATCTTCTCAAATCTAATCACTTCTCAGTAAAATCTACTTCGATCTATCGATATCTGGATTTCTCTTTCATAAGATGAAATAAAATACACCAGTAAATAGAGGATATTTGAGGAGTTTTCACTTTCTTTAAAATTTTATTAGATGAGTCCAGAAATCTTTGTTTCTGGACGAGTCTAATAAAATTTTATATAAAGTGAAAACGAATCTGATATTCCTTTTATCACATGACACTACAA